>JAVRRP010001105.1:0-11446 GCA_036872775.1 Oleoguttula sp. CCFEE 5521 | reverse complement strand
ACCCAAGGATTCCACTTCCCAATCCGTCCTTCCTTTCCATTAACCTCACCTCATGCGCCTCACCCGGCGATTGCACGATTAGCTATCAGCAAAACCTGCTGATGTCCCTGATACGGTGCGGGAACGATTACGACGCGACAGCGTGTGCTTGGTGTCCACTCCACACACTGGTCACCGTTTGGTGCCGGACCGCTATCGATGGTTTGGAGGAGGCAAAGCTCACATAGGCTCTACTGCCGATCGTATGGAGCGTGATGCCCGATATGGGTTATCTGCACTGGCAGTAGGTAGGAGGGGTGATGATAGTGGTATATCAGACGGCCAGGCAGGTAGTGACTCTCAAATTCTCTCATCACACTATTACACACTGGTGCCTTCGTCCTCCTTCGTATCGTCAGGCAAACTGCAAGACATCATACCATACGCACACAGACTGCAGTGCTTGTCATGGCGACCGCCGTACTCAACTACTTCGGCTATGGAGGCCCCAAGACGCCACCAGCTGTCGAGGAGAAGAAGACCATGCGTGCTCTACCATCGAACTGGTACACATCAAAGGAGATGTACGAGCTGGAGCGAAGAGCCATCTTCTCCAAGAAGTGGCAAGTCATCACACACAAGATAAGACTACCCAACGCTGGCGACTGGCTCCAATTCGAGCTGGCTGGCTTCAAGATCGTAGTCTGCAAGGACCGAGAGGGCAACATCAACGGCTTCCACAACATCTGCAGACATCGTGCCTTTCCCGTTGTGACGGAGAAGCAAGGCTCATCGAAGATCTTCTCATGCAAATACCATGGCTGGTCGTATGGACTCAACGGCAAGTTGGCAAAGGCACCAGGCTACCAAGAACTCGATGGCTTCGACAAGAGCAAGAACGGCCTGCTTCCCATACATATCCGTATAGACGCCATGGGTTTCGTATGGGCCAACCTCGACAGCAAAGCAGTGCCCGAGGTTGCATGGGAAGACGACTTCGACGGCATCGATACGCAAGAACGATACCAGAACTTCGATCTCAGCACATACGTCTTCGACCACTACTGGGAGATGCATGGACCGTACAACTGGAAGATTCTTGCCGACAATTACAACGAGTGCTATCACTGCCTGACGACACATCCCGACATACCCGACCTGGCAGATCTACAGTCTTACCGTGTCGACACAGAGAAGAGCAAGATCATACATGATGCGGCAACCACCGATCAGCAGCGAAAAGCGGGTCTCTTCGTCGCGTCGACATACTACTTCCCTAATGCTTCAACCAATATCTCGTAAGCTCGACCCAGCTTCTTCAATGTACGCCTCACTGACATTGCTGCCACAGTCCCCACTTCTTCATGATCCAAAGATTCGTGCCCGACGGACCATGCAGCACCAAGATGCAATACCAAGTCTTCCGCAACTCCACATCCCCTATGTCAGAATTCGACAGAGTGAACGCGATCTACAAGCGTGTCATGTCCGAGGACAAGGAACTCTGCACCGCCGCACAAGCCAATGTCAACGCCGGCATCTTCATCAACGGCGAGCTTCACCCAAGACTCGAGAAGGGTCCACTGCATTTCCAGAAGGTGTGCAAGGAGAACGTGACAGAGCATCACAAGCGGGAGCAGATCGCCGGAGGCGAGATCTGGCCCGCAAGGCAAGTGTTACCTGAGACGGCGGAGGGTGGCGTCAGTAAGGAGGACATTGACTTCTGCAAGAGTCTGCCTTGTTTGTCCAGGGAGGATAGCGGATTGGAGTGGTAGGCATCTGGGTCGTGCAATGAACGAATCATGTAGATGGCGTTTGGGGCATTCACAGCAGGGCTGTCATACTTATCATTCATCAAGCTCATTGTAGAGCCATTCGATGATCTATACTACTCGCACCACTCCAACCTATGTCTCACTCATGATTCAAGTTGGTGCCAAAGTACTCCTCGAGGGGGAATGTCCTGCGTGACTCCCGTATCAACTTGTGTGCCATGTCTATCAAGCAATGGCGAGGCTCGCCAGTGCTATTTGTGCTATCGTTGACGCCATGCCATAAAGCTCTCGCAATGACTTGCTGTAACACTGTGCTTTCAACAATACGAGTCTATATCTGGTGCACGATTATGAGGCATTTCGTATGCTAGACGGTGTGTCTCTTGGACGCTTTTGCTGGGGCTGCTTTGGCAGAAGAACTACGATCAGTCTCAAGATTGCGCGCCAAGGTGAAGACTGATGCCATGAAGCAGGCGGAGATCGGTAATTCGCCGCCACTGTGAACAGCTCATGTCCGAGGAGACTGCTATGCTGACAGCAAGGTCACCGAGGCCAAAGTCACAGCCGCGGGTGACAACGGACTTATTGACGCGGCCACCGGGACGTAGGCATAGGAGTCGCGAACAAGGCTAGCGTTTGTCACGAACCCACGGGTCTCGATCCAAGTACAGAGGTGTCCAGGGCTGCCAGAGATGCGGACATCGGCAAGGTCGTCTAGCCAGTAACTTGAAAAGGCATGAATGCGCATGAGCTCAATCTGGAGCTAGCACCCTTAGGGTCCACCGTCCCGCTCGGGGCAACGAACGATGACTGCCGATATTGTCTAGCTTGAGCACTTTGGTGCTGCTGCTACCACTGTCAATTTCGAGGCCTGAGCTACAATGTCTAGACTATGGCGAGCTAACAAGGCGCCTCACACGATTGAGGAGGCAGACTTGAGTGACGCAATGTCGAGCATCGACAATCCAGGAGTCATAGGCTGCTCCCCTGCGTTGGGGATGCATAGCCTGAAGTATGGACGGCCGCATACGCACGAGTACTCCATGGCAGCAGAGCTAGCTCGTCGTTGTCATTTCTACTTTGTTTGATGGCATCACCCAAGGTACTGATGCTTCCCTGTGCTACAGTATCCTCAACATGCCGCCATGCATCATGACGCTCCTGTATGGTGGCGGAACCGCCGTGACCCTAGCAACATACCCTAGTTTCTCGGCTATGGCGGGTCTGTGTTGACATGGCTGGAGAAAGAGCCACATAATCATCGCGCCGTCAAGGAGTAGACCACGAGATGGCCGTGCTCTGCGTTGAGCCCATCGATGCAGTGTACCGGATCAGCTTGCCCGTACCAGTAAACCTGGATATACCATGTCTCTCAATTTTCGACACTGGAGCAGACACAGGTCCAGCCATGATGAACTTTCCTCCCTGTATGAAGTGGCAGGTCGACTGTCACGGGTGCACTTATTAACGCGGAGGAGCGTTTGCAGTCTCGGGGAGGTGGACGCAGGATCAAAGGTGAGCGTATGCAATCCGTCGCTGTCGTTTCATTCATGATTGGGTCCTTTGTGAGCATATTTCCGTCACGATGAATCCATACTGGCAAGGATGGCGTCGGCCTCTCTATACCCACTGATCAGTGCACCATGTACTGTAGCGAAGTGGTTTCTGCTAGTGTGCTCGCCAGCGAAGCGTAATTCAACGCCCAGTGTATTAACGATAGGCGTCTGGAACGTCTCGCGGTGCTCCGTCATCGAGACACCAGCGATCATATGGCTGTAGCTCCCTCTCGAGAACTCGTCCTGCGCCCACCGAGTGACATGGACGGCAGATGGCCTGGGCGGCTCGATACCGAGCCACTGCGTGAGCGCGCGATGAATAATGGCGCTCGCCTCTGCGTCTGACATGGACTCGACCCGTACCGCGTTCGAGCACGAGACAAAGGTCGAGAGCACTGGGAAGCCGGTCAAAGAATCGAGATTAATGCACGATAGTAGTCGAGGACCTGCCTTAGCTTTGCCATCTGAGCCCACGATGAGTCCCGGAAGTTCTTCTGTGAAACCCATGAAGCTGTCAGGCGCCGTTGATACAGCCTGACCTACATCGGGACCACTGTTGGCCGCTGATTCCGTTCGGTTGACAATCTTGTCGCTATATCGTGACGCATACGGTTCGTCGAGCCACCAGGGCTTGTCATAGACGGAGAAGATCTTGTCTAGTGTCCCAAACCCGAGCGAGTCGATCGCGATCGTGATACGCTGAGGCAGTGGCGGCTGGAAGAGAGGCACGCCATGCCCTGATTGGGACAGACGATGCTGCAGCACTCCCAGTGGGATCGTGCATACGACGCGATCTGCGGTAAAACTGCCAGAGGCGGTCTCGATCACATTCACATTCGACTGGTCGTGGCGGATCGTTCGTACTTCGCATCCTAGCTTAACGAGGTCCGCGGTCATCAAATCCTTCGCGATCTCGTCTGCAATGGCCGAGTAGCCGTCTTGAAGAAACACTTGCTCGCCCTCGAAGTCATCAATGGCGAACTCTAGCAAGCCCAAGCCAGCCCGGCCCTTGTCTTGCTCAGCCGATGAAGCCGCCAACGGGCCAGCTTCCATGTTCTCTACGAATTGAGGCATCGAGCGCAAAGTGCGATGATATTGCTCGGGCACCTGAGCTTCTATTTCGGTCAACGTATCGATGCCCACAATGCTATCTAGCAGCGTTATACATTTGGCTTTGACAGGGTCACACGCTGGGGCGATCGCATGAAGTTCATCAAGTAGACCAAAGACACCGCCAAGAAGGGGCCCAGCAATTTCCGGTGGAATGGCTCGAGAAGCGCCTCCTCCGTGTGCGGGTGCAGCCGAGTCTTCTGGAGCCTTGAACACTACGGCGCCAGCCAACTCGCGGCATCGCTTGTGAGGCAGAATGCTCATCAGTGGGTTTGCCTTGTCAGCGGTGCCTACGCCATGGATCCAATTTGGCCCTAGATCGAGTCTCGCGCCTTCGACATGAACAGCGTTTACTCTGCCGCCAATGCGAACACGAGCTTCGAGCACCAGCAGACCGCCAGGCCGCTGATACTTCACATTTTGCAGGAGCCTTGACGCGCACGCCAGTCCAGCGATGCCAGCACCGATGACTATGGTATCATAGTGTTGATGCTCGTGGGTGAGTCTCGTCATGGCACTTCGCAAGGGTGGCGACCAGCGCATACGATGGGAGGGTTTGTCGGACCGCTCGATGGCAAGCCTCCCTAGCGTGCCTGGCGCCGATTCATCCGATGACTGGCGAGATGCTAGAAGTCTTGTGGCGTATTAGATATGTCCGTGCGAGGTCGTCGTTCCTCGTCTGGAACGTGTCGACGCTGTCGATGGTCCGGATGACTCAGCCATTCTTCGACTGTGACTTCAGCCTGAGCTCATCTACAGCGCGTTTCAGAGATAGATTGCACACACAGGTCTTCTTCCGAAACATATAAAGTAGCCCAGAGCGGCACGGAGATCTTTAAACTGCCTCTGCAACTTCTGCAGGGCCGATGCCTGTCTCGAGATCGCGTTGGTGGTGACCGTGCTATGTAAGTCAAAAGGTAGGTATCTTCCGTTTCGTCCTCGACTTGAGCCCGACCCTATGTGATAATCGTATCCTCGACATCACCTAAGATGCTCCTTTCAGTTGCGAGCGTCCTGCTGGGCGCTGCCCTGGCTTCGGCTGCTCTCCCCAAACCCACTCCCCCTCCTCCCCCTCCTCCCCCGGCCAACTCTACCTACTTCAATCCAGTGCTTCCTGGATGGCATTCGGACCCTTCATGTGTGCACGTCGACGACACCTTCTTCTGCGCAACATCAACATTCCTCGCCTTCCCCGGACTCCCGATCTACGCAAGCAAAGACCTGATTCACTGGAAGCTCGCCAGCCATGTCTGGAGTCGCCCGGATCAACTAGGTCTTCCAGACGGCGCGCGCAACGTGAACGACCAGCAAGGTGGCTTCTATGCTCCGAATTTGAGGTATCGGAAGGGCGTTTTCTATGTCACAAACACCTACGTTGGTCAACAGAATATCAACCGGCTCTATGGGACGATCTTCACCAGCAAGGACCCGTACAGCAATGCGGCTTGGTCGAATGCAACACTCTTCTCAGCAAACGCGATTGATCCGGATCTCTTCTGGGACGACGATGGGAAGGTGTACATCAGTACTGCAGGCATCCTGATCAACGAGATCAACCTCACAACCGGCGAGCAAACAGCGCCCGTCAACGTCTGGACAGGCACAATCAACACATACCCAGAAGGTCCACACATCTACAAGCGAGATGGATACTACTACCTTCTCATCGCCGAGGGCGGGACGGGCACTGGTCATCGCGTCTCAATCGCACGCTCGAAGAATATTACGGGCCCTTATGAGAGCAACCCTGCTAATCCGATCTTGACGAATACGGGCACCTCGCAGTACTTCCAAGGCGTCGGGCACGCTGATTTGTTCCAAGACGCAGGTGGGCGGTACTGGGCAATGGCCTTGGCGACCCGGAGTGGGCCGGACTACAATATATTGTAAGTTGCGTCAATCTCTCCTGATGAGTACCACTAACACGATGCAGTCCCATGGGAAGAGAGGCAGTACTTACGAGTGTGACCTGGCCCGCAGGTCAATTCCCCTTCGCAACCCCGGTCCGCGGAAACATGACCGGCTGGCCTCTTCCCCCAAAGAATCTCAACGTACCAGGCATCGGTCCCTTCAACAACGCCAACGACTCATACACCTTCGCTCCCAAGTCCGCTCTCCCAAACAACCTTCTAACCTGGCGCTCGCCCGTGAATGGCACCTTTATAATATCCCCTTCAGGCCATCCAAATGCCCTCCAAGTCCAGCCAACACGAATGAACCTCAGCGGCATTGTACCCCCGGATGCTACGACCGACCAAGCTTTGACAGGCAAGCAAGGCCATCCTTTCATCGGCCGTCGACAAACAGACTCCCTCTTTACCTTCGGCGTAGATCTGGACTTCCGCCCCACAGCCGCGAACCAAGAAGCTGGCGTAAGCGCGTTCCTAACCCAACTAAACCACATCGATCTCGCCATTGCGTCTAAAATCGCCACCACTGGAAGCAATACGACGAGCTACGGCATCGAGCTCCGTCTCCGCGTCGAAGCGTCGGGACAGATCTACTACAACATCCCCTCCTACACGACCGTAACGACCCTGCCAGCCTCATGGGCCACGCCAGGCCAGAAGATCCATCTGCAGATCCTGAGCAACGATGGCTTGTTCTTTGGGTTCTCGGCCTGGCCGACAGGCAGGCAGAGCGAGGCAACGCAGCCAACGTGGCTGAATGCTAACATTGTGAGTGGGGGGAGTGGGCAGTTCACGGGGACGCTGTTGGGGGTTTATGCTACTTGCAATGGGGCGGGGACGGTGGGGGAGTTGTTTTGCGACAAGGGGCAGGCGGAGGGGGCGTATTTTAGTGGGTGGACGTATGAAGGGCAGGGGCAGAGGATTTATAACGATCAGATCGTGCCGAGCTGGTAGACCAGGAAGTTTCCATAGCCAAGCTAGATTCCATTACGATATAGCGTGACTCGTGTACGGTGTACCACGTTAATTTTATAACCCTCCCGCCCGCATCAGCCCAAACCCCCCCGTAGCCACAACGCCATAAGCCATCACAGAACTCGGCACGCCCCTAGTAAGGAAATGCCGCACTTGCAAGTACCTAACGCCGGTCTGGGGATCTTCCATCATGATCGCTGTCATATTCGGGAAACCCGAGGTGGGTAAACCCATAGCCGCGGAGGCCATGAGCACGCAGCCCATGACTAGGAGGTTCGGGTGTGGCTCCGCCATAGATGAGCCGACTTGCGCTACGAGCGGGAGGACGATCAGGGCGGCGACGGTGTGGGAGATGAACGTCGCTACTACTGTGATGAGGGCGGTGAAGATGAGAAAAGTGGGGTAGAGGCCTAGGCCGTCGATTTGGGAGGTGAGGGACGAGGCGAGGGTGTGCAGTAGGCCAGAGGAGTTCACGGCTTTTCCTAGCGCCAGCCCGCCGGCTGCCAAGATGATGATGGTCCAGAGGAAGTTGTTGAAGTCTTCTTTCGTCAAGATGCCAGTGCCGAAGAAGAGCGTAATGGGGATGATGGCTATGACGCCCATGTCGCCGAAGACGCCTTCCAGCTGGTGGGACACGCACCAGAGGACTATCGTCCCGACGGTCGTGAGACTGATGAACCACTGGATGCCGGTGAACTTGTCTTTCATCGGACGGATGGGGACTATAGTCGTGTTTCGGCCGGGCTGGAACGTGACGAGGAGCAGCACCCAGATCAAGAGGATGCTGAGAATGCAGACTGGCAGGGCGATGAAGAACCACAGGCCCCAGCCTGGCTGTGGGGACATGTTCTGCAAGGCTATGAGGTTTTGGGGGGAGGCGATGGGCGAGGCGGCGCCGCCCATGTTCGACGAGAGCGCAATGCCGAGGAGGAGGGCTTTGGACATGTTGCTGTCGGAGGGGAGGTTGCGGAGGATAGGCTGCGTCATTGTCAGTAGTGTACGCGTTCCGAAAGGCATAAGTCGACTTACCTGGATGATACTAAAACACAGTACCGGCGCTGCCACATTACTAATCCACATACTCGCGAACATCGCAACGCCCATACAAGCCAACAGCACTGTCCGCGGCTTTGTGCCTGCCTTACTGAGCACGAATGTCGCCATCATCTTAGCGATGTTGTACTTGCTCAGCGCGGCTGCAATGGTGAAGCCACCGAGAAGTAGCATGATGACGGGCGTCCACATGGCGCCGAAGATGTAGGAAGCTGCTTGCTTGGAAGTGAGGCGGACGTGCGAGGCGTGCTTGTGGTCGAGGTTTGGTGAGTCGGAGCGGACTACACGGAGGATGACGACAAGGAAGGGAACTAAGAGGGAGGTGACGAAGAGAGGAATGGCCTGGGATGCGAATTAGCAGGAATTGGTGATGCGAGAGGAGGGCTCGACGTACCTCCGTAGCCCAAAGCAAGCTCACGAAGATCACCAGCGCAAGACAATTCTGCTCCACCGGACTCTTCAGTATCGGCACAATGAGCAACACGGCAAAGACAATCAGTATCGCCACCAGCGTCCAGAATGTCCCACTCAGCAGGAACTTCGGACATCGATACCTGCCAACAGGTGTCGAGACCTCTTTCGTCGCACTACCCTCATCATCGCCCTGCAACCTGCCTTTCTTTGAGTCTCCCTCTCGTCCAAGCATGGTTTGCCGGATACCCAGGTTTGCAGCCTGTGCCTTCCGCTCGATGCCGATCATCTCTCGCCAGACTGTGTTGCGCTCCCAAACTACATGCTCTCTGAGATGCAGCCGGAGTTCGCGGCGAGCGGCTTCGACATCGCCTTTCGTTACGATGGCGGCGTAGGAATGCTCGAGCTTGTCCAGATTTGTGGCGAGATGCTCAAGCGTTGATTGCTGAAAAGGGTAAGCTGGCTTGACATTGACGTTGATATACTGCGACTTCAGCTTTCGGTCCAGAGTTTTGTCATACTTCTTCAGCACTTTCGAGAAACCCGTCTCGTTGAGCTGGATGAAGGAGCGTAGCTCGCAGACGTTGACGTACATGTTGATCGTGCGTTTCTTCAGAGTGATGCCTTCGTCGTACAGAGCTTGGAGGGCATCGTCGCCGAAGTCGTTGAAGGCTGTGCTCGGTCGTCTTCGCAATTCTGTTGACCCTCGCATATCAGGGACCTCTCCTGTAACGAAGTCTTTGCTCCTCTTCAGGTCCTGCGAAGTGGACATCGACTTCCTCCGCTTCGTCAACGCAGACTGCTCATTTGCATCTTCATCATCACTGTCATCCTCCTCGGGTATCGTAGCCTCACGACTGCCACTGGTCGACGTTCTCCGCCTTGTCTTGGGGAAGTGGAAGCTCTTGAATATGCTCTGCTGTCTCGCCTTCGCCCACGCACTCTGCCTCCGCAGTCCACTGTCTCCATCTCCCTCGCTAGCCTCATGCTCGGCCTCGAAGTCTTCCTCGTCCCGCAGCAAGCTGTCGACCTCACCAATGACCTCCAGCTCCTTAAGCTGGTAGAATGTACAGATCTTGTCCAGCTCCTCGTCCAGCTTTCGCGAGAAGACAACATCCGGGTCCTCCCAATCGGATCCTACTCGCAGCAGGGGACCTCGCTCCGCCTCTGTCTCGTGTGCATGGTCTGCAAGCTGTCCTTGGTTGATCTGCTTTTCGAGCTGGTAGATGAGCTTCTTCAGGTTGGAGTAGGAGATGTAGTGCGAGGACCAGTCAGGTACTGCATTGAACTGGATGCTGTGGGAGAACTTCATCTCGGCTTCGAGAAGCTTGCAGACCTTGACTCTTCGCGCGAGCTGCGCGGGGCTCTCAGGGTGGACTCGAGAGACTCGAGATGGCCGTGGAGATGGTGAGGAAGAATGCGGGAGGAGGCCAAGCTCGATGTCCTCCGCTCCCGCTACTGCCTGAGGATCGCTGTAGGTATGCCCGTTCGCGCGTCTACTCCAGGCCTGTCCCGGCCGATGGTCCAGCTTTGCGGCCCACCGTCTTTGCTGCCTGCGCGGCTATCTATCGCTACACCAAAGAAGAAAGAATGATCGTAGTCACGTTCACGTGAGCTATTACTGAAACAAGGGCATGGACTAGGAAAGGCCAGCAGTAGCGTGGACATAGGTGGCGAGGTGATTGGTCGTGATCTCTCGCAGTGCGCCACGTGGGAGTGTTGCTCTCGGCGGCGCGAACTCCGGCCCTCCGGAAGACCTGCATCGCACAATACAAGGTTCACTACAACCTTGCTATACATAAAGAACCTCACGTCCTGCATTTGCTTCACTGTAGACGTAGCCAACAGCTCCATCACATGTCCACGAATTCGCTGAAGACTAGCGATTGACGACGAGATGATGTCGATCATTCAATGACTCCGGGCACCCAAATTGAAGCACCGCATCGCGAACGACTTCAGCTGTGCAACTTTGGAACTGGCGCCCTGACCGCTCGGCGATACCAGTCAGGCGATGGGCTGTATAGACGACCGTGAGTAGTTTCTAGGCGGTCCGCTACAACACACCAAGCTATACCGGGGTACCCGCAAGCAATGTGAGGCTGAATATTCATGGCCCTGTCATTGATCGGCTGGATGCTTGGCTTTGTTCGCAAGAGTCCAGCTGGAGGAATGTCACTGCCATCGCATGCTATAATGTCCGACAGGATGCTGCTGTTCAACACAGCCGCTGCCCGAATCTGATTCGCAATATGGCTTCACTTGACGCTGCCCGTGTGTCTTTTTGCTTGACCACCGTGGCACAACGCAGCACGAGAACGAAACGGAAACGTATCCTAACAACCAAAGCATCCAAGCATGGCTGCATGACTTGTCGGTATACTCTGAGCAAGTGTGCTGTCACCAGAGTAGTCTGTCTGACAGGAACTAGAGTGCGAAGAATCAAGTGTGACGAAGCAAAGCCAGCATGCAAGCGATGCGAGTCAACTGGTCGGACCTGCGATGGCTACGCTATGGTCGCCCCTGCACGATTGCAGACGAAACGAACGGGATCAGACGCTCGCTGCAATCGACCCGACTCAACCTCAACAAACCCACTCGTTCTGCCACCGACCTCCAAATTGGCTTGGACGATGCGCGCTACAGAACTTTACGCCTACGAATACTTTCGCAGAGA
>JAVRRP010001104.1:0-11448 GCA_036872775.1 Oleoguttula sp. CCFEE 5521 | reverse complement strand
GGTATAAGTGTCGGTCATGCAGTCACAGACTGGCTTCCAGAGGTACTGGCCGCCCTGAGCGCAGCAGCATGATGCAAATAGATTGTCGTTGAGCTTGTCATGTCCAGTAGTACCTGCACCATCAAACACAGCCATCGAAGTGCCCTTCAGCCCAATGACTACCGTGTCGTTCTTCTTGTCCGCAAAGATATGTCCACGAAGTCCATCATTCTCCCAACCGAAGTCTTCGGTGTAGTTGAAACCACCTCCAATTTCCATCCAGTCTGGCTGCGTGATCCCTTCAGTGTAGGCGTTGTTCGCCATCTTCGCAAAGCTGAGCACAGTCTCCTTGTCTGTGACATTGGGACCCGCCACCTCATCTGTTGTCCAAGCAGATGATGGCAGACTTGCAGACTCGCCATGTACCTGAGCATACTCAAGTATGTGGTCCAGCGTCGCCTTCTTGCGGTCTGTAAGGCGCTGTATTCGTCTCGTTGCTGCCTTGGCACGTAGTGTTGTGGGAGCCAGCTCCTTGTTGCCACTTTCGTCCGTCACCCATAGCTCGGCATCGCTCGGTACATCAACATATCGATGCAGATCCGGATATCGCTGTGCTCCATGGTGGTAGATGTGCCTCAGCGAGAACGCCTTCTCGCCCAATGCTCTGGGAAGATCTGCCTCTCCCACATCCTGCCCAAGCCCAGGTGGCAAGATAACATTCGGGTTCCTCTGCTCAGCTTTCTGCCTCGGCGTCCTCGCAGCGTCGGTCCATCCAGCAGAACATAGTAAGAGGTACAGCAGCAGGCTACCGTACATGGTGGCGTAAGAGGGTATCGCTAGTGCTCGACCGGGCGACAAGTCGATAACGCATCGCATGTGGCTACTCTACAACGAGGAAGGAGATCCGCGTAGGTCACGAGACTAAACTGTCCAGGCGGCAAGAATGATGGAGGTGTTTGTTGTGGGTTGTGATGCAGTGGCGATCATATCGTCATGCGCGGGATCGGTGACAAGGCAGGCTTCGGGTTAGGGTTCACAAGGAGAAGGCGCGAGTGGGGTCCTTACATTGTCTGGAACTCTGGTGACAACCAACCCTACGCAGCCCATGGCCTGGTAAGACAGCCATCGGACAGAATTCACTCGACCGAAGAGCTGGACCTCTTCTCTCATACATTCGCTTAGCACATTCTTGATTTCACAACCCTTCGAAGGCCGGATTTTGCACCTCATTGATAAGGATGAGCTTGAAGCCGACGTCAGGATTGAGCAATATCTTGCCTTGAACGGCATAACGATGTCAACATCCACTGCGAGCACTTCTCGCGACGGGCGACCAAAGGCTTTGCATCCGTCCCGGTCATTCACACGCATGGAGCTTCCCACCCAGGACCCTCTGTCGCCTCGCAAACGAGCGAGCACGATACAGGTCTCTGGCATCCCTACGATACCTGAGGCCAGACACATCGACACTACATCGGACGTACCAGGGAAGAGTCCACGATCGGACGTCTTCGAGAATGGGCATGCCGATGATGAGCATGAGGCGTCGGGAATGGAGACGTCAACACCAGAGCTGAAACTCCCTACAGCTTTGGATGAGCTGCCGATCGAGATTCGGAGTCTCACAGAACGATTCCTGGAAAGCCTGAATGCGAAAGTCCATCCAGCGCCACTGTCAGCCGATGTGCTCTCAGATATGTTCCAGGACTTTTACGAGCGAGCAGCGTCGCAGATCTCTACACATATAGCGATCTTGACTGCCCGCATTGGCAGACGAAGAGATGATGACATTGCAGCGCCACGTACTGGGAAGACTAGAGCTCGAGCTGGCTCTGGTGCGAAGCGTGGAGGGAGCCCAGCAAGCCTTAGTGGCGGAGAGATGCTGACTCCGTCGGAGGTGTCTCATCGGAAGAAAGCAAGGAGAGCACTGGAGGTGAAACGACTTGCACTGGAAGAGGCAGTAGAGCGTAGTGTATGTGAGAAGATGTACGATCGGATCTGGAAACATCGAAGCACAGACGATGACGCTAGGGACGGCAAGTTGAGGTCTCGCACTGCAGCACTGTCTCTGGTAGGCATTGGGCTGAAGGAGCTGCATCAGGACCAAGAAGCTGGGGTTGATCACATACGAAAAACCGCCGAGGAGAACGAAGCTCAGATTTTCGAATCGCTTGCTCCGGCAAGAGAAGCGTTGCAGCGGATGGATGATGAGCATCACCCGCTCGGCAAGCTGCAGCACCTCACTGCAGCACACAAAAGTGTTGTTGAGACATTGTCGCAAGTCTTTCCTGCATCCTCATCGGCAGACGAGATCCTTCCCACACTCATCTACACACTGATCACGACACCGCCGGAAGGCCTCGACGTGATCAGCAATTTGAATTTTATTCAACGCTTCCGCGCGTCCAGCAAGGTCGATGGCGAGGCAGCCTACTGCTTAGTGAACCTAGAAGCCTCGATATCATTCCTAGAGACCGTCGATCTCTCCTCTCTGCGTCCCGACGAATGCCCCGAAGGTCCAGCGAAGTCAGCTTCGCGACCGTCAACCCCGAGCACAGAGAAGCAGTCCATGTTGCAGCCCGCCACCCCGCATGTGCTCAAGCCAGAGACCTCACCCATCTCAGCGGTCTCATCAGACCAAAGCACAAAGCCTTTGCCGCTTTCTTCCCCGACTACACCCGTCAGACCCGCACCGCCCAACCGTAAGATCAGCAGCATGGTCCAAGCCCAGGCCGACCGCCTCGAAGCATCCCGCGACAACTTCCTTAACGCGGCCGACAAAGTCTACGACAGCATCAACGGCACCCTGGAGACAAGCCTGAAGACACTCTTCGGTCGCTTCAAGGACCAAGTCCCTGACAACTCGCCTCTCCCCAAGACACTCGAAGACGCCCGAAAGCTGGTCTCTTCGCCCGTGTCACCCATAGACGAAGACGACCCCGTGAGCGGCCAATCCTCCCCCGCTCTCACGGACGACCCTCTCATCGCCAACAAGTCACCAACCTCGACATCAGCATCAGAGAACAAAATGCTCGAGCTCTTAGCTGGCCGTAAACCCCTCCGAGATCCAAGTGTAGACTCCACAAAATCCGGCAACAGCAGCAGTGGCAAACGCGTCGCCTTCTCTCAGCCAGCCGAGAAGGAGAAGGAGAAAGAAAAAGAGGATCAACCGCTGCAAGCAGCAGCGAACTTCATGAACTCCCTCAACCCTCTGAACCGCTTCGGCGTGCCTTCGTTCCCTCGTTTCGGCTCAGGCAGCGGGAACGCAGTGAAACCTGCCAGTCTGCCGCCGACACCCACGCTAGCATCGAGTGGAGCAGCAACTGCGGCGGTCAAAGCAGCGGTGACAGAAGAGGGAGGCAAGGGCGAGGACGACCTCAATGCTGCTGAGGCGCTGGCGGAACTACGTAAGATCAAGCCGCCTAGGAAGAGGTTTTTGGAAGTCAAGGATGCGGGGGAGTTGCGGATTGGGGAGGTGGACGAGCTGCTCAAGGAGTATAGGAGATTGGCCAAGGCTATCGGGGAGGCGGTTGCGCTGTGAGACCACGGTGATGGAGTGACGAGATGGATGATAGACGCATAGACATGATGTATCTGATTGGACATGAGTGATGATTGATGCTTGATGCGTGTATTGCTTCTTGACGCTGTGTGAGCGGTAGCGACAACCGTGCCTGCTACGTGCCTGCGTTGCTTGATCCTGACTCTCACCCATGACGACTAGGCATGATCTAGTTCATCTGCTTGATGAGAGCGTTGATGTTCTCCTCCCGGTTGCCCAAGTCACCACCCTCAACGAAATGCCTGAACTTGCGCGTCCTGAACCCACCAGTAGGGTTGCTGAGCTTGAATGGCCACAGGAAGTTGCTGGCAGCCTTGAAGTTAGGTCCCACCATGTAAATCTCGTGAATCAGATCCTCCATGCACACAATGCCGAATTTGCCGAGATGCTCCTCAATGATCGCGTTATCGGTGAGAGGAATGCGCTGCTTCTGCGAGGTCTTCGCATATCCGCGCTTGTAGATGAGCTCGCGGACGGACTTGAGGTTGGGGTAGCCGTAGGCGACGAAAGGCTCGACGATCTTGAGCATCTCGGTGGTGGCTTTCGTGAGGCGGATGAAGACACCGTTGTTGATTTGGAGGAGGCGGAGAAGCTGAAGAGTCTTGCGCTTCTTGGGGTCGATCTTGTTGATACCCTTGATGCGGACGACGAAGACTAGCTTGGGCTCGGCGGGGACGAAGTAGCTGCCCTCCTGCTTGGCGACGCGGTGGAGGCGGATCTTCTCACGCTCGGCATCGCGGTACTCCTTGACGTAGGACTCGGCGCGCTTGAAGATTGTCTCGCGCTTGGTCTTGGACTCCTGGTGCTGATGTTAGTGACGGTCACTAAGATGTTGCAGCATACAGTGCTCGTGAAGTTGCTCATATCCGAAAGATGGTTAACAAAACGACAACATTGCCGAAGCTAGTCGTGAAGGATGGGTAGGTATAATCACTGCAACTGTGTATCTCCTCAATTATGCTTACCTTCTTGCGGGTGTCACGCTCGGCGGCCTTCTCGGCGCGTTCCTTCTCCTGACTCTTGCGCTTCTTGAGCAGAGTCTCGGGCACCAAGATCTGGTCCTTGGTAGGGACGCTCCTGTAATAAGTATGTCAGTCGGTCTGCGAGAGCACACGCCTCAAGAGGCGGTTGGCTCCGAGCGAAGAAGTGCGGCACAGTGGTCTGCTGGCTCTCATGCATTCTCCGCCAAGCACAGGGTATGTTTGTCTGATGCTGCGCGGCAACATCGACTATGCCAAAGGCACATTGTCCCTCTCGTTCAGGCGCTCGTATTCTGACGAGCCATTGCTGACATCGCGCAGGATCGAGGCCGAGAGTGCTTTTCGTCGAGCATGCGAGTTGCAGCAGACCGATTGTATTGCCCTTCCTCACCCGGCGCTGAGGCTAGGAATGAGGGTGACATACGTCTTGGTGGCTGCGGTCGAGGCCTTCTTGGTTCCGGTGGACTTCTGGGCGACCATGATTGCGGAATTGTCGGGGTCGTTGGTGGATATCGAAGGCTGGTCGTGGTGAAGCCAAAGGGACTGGAATTGTCGGGCTCCGCAAAAGTTGGTGTGCGCAGTCTTGGCAATATCTCTTGCCTGAGGCATCATGTAATGCCTGACAGCACACATATACATTGGCGACACCGTACCGAGACTCAACATCACTTACACGTTCCCGCTTCCAACGCAGACAGCGTGGCATTGCGGCCGGTAATTCTTAGCCATGGCCTCCAATCGGCGCGGCGTTGGCTTGAGCGCGTTCTCGAATTCCGCAATCAGTGCAGACCAGTATGCTCGCCACGGCCAAACACTACGGTCAAACCATGCAGAGGCTCTTGCAAACCAACTTTCAGTCTTTCAAGCAGCGCTGCACAATTTCAGTCTCACACATGCCAAGGACATTCGCCAGAACCCTCAATTCCGCGCCGAGTTTGCGCGCATGTGTCATGCCATTGGCGTAGACCCTCTGGCAGGCAGCAACGTCAAAGGCTCAGCTGGATCTGGAGGGAAGACTGGCAGTGTCTGGGCGAAGATGCTGGGCAGCAGTGTCAACGACTTCTACTTCGAACTTGCAGTGCGCGTTGTTGAAGTCTGTCGCGAAACGAGAGCTGAGAACGGTGGCATGATTGCAGTCTCTGAGATGCAGAAGCGTATCGAGAAGGGACGAGGAATCATTGGTGGTGGCATCGATGTCACTGACGATGATATCGAGAGGGCTCTGGAATCACTTGTGCCTCTCGGAGGTGGTTTCAAGATCGTGCCGCTGGGCTCCAGCAGATTCATTCGATCTGTACCAAAGGAGCTAAATCTGGATCAGTCTACCGTGCTGGAGGTGATGCAAATACTCGGGCACGTGACGGTCTCGATGTTGCAAGCTAATCTTGGATGGGAGCGGGCAAGAGCAATCGCGGTCATTGACGATCTAGTGGCCGACAGTCTGGTCTGGGTTGACTCGCAAGCGGACGAGACTGAGTACTGGAGTCCGGCTGCAATGCATGATGGGTGAAGGCTACGGCACATCAATATGATTGTCCGCACTACATCATCCGCAGCGCGCTTGATCCGTCTACAGGCTTTGACAGCACTTCTCCGTGCGATCGAGTGGTGTGCCCTGATATCATCCGGCCGACCTTACTGACGCTTGTGTTTCTTGATACTAGCAGTCATCATGGATGCCTGGATCCGCCAGCAGTCTGTGAGCTCCAAGAGATCTAAGAGCTAGCTCTGCCGCTCCAAAGATATCGCTGCTCCGTCGAAGTAGCGACTAAATCGAAACTCTGCAAGCAGGCCTCTGGGATCATTCGGTGGCTTTCGCGCATCCGGCGCCGGCGCCCGTCGCAATGGCAACCTCCCAACATATACTGGACGGCCATGAAGTCGGAGAAGTACAACAGCGATCGAGCGCCAGCCAGTGACAGCGGGCTACGGTCGCAACATGTCCACGATTGCAATAGCGATTCTGTGCGCTCAATGTTGGCTTGCCCCGTGCAAACAATCGGTGCCCGAGAGCTTGCTTCCTGCAGTCACCGGCCGAGCTGTTGCAGAATGAGCTGTCGACTCTGCGATACGCGACAGGCACCCTTGCTTTCACGCAAGCATCAGCGACTTGCCAATCGCCGCCTGCGGCACTGTCAGATAAGAGGCATCTCGACTTTCTCTGCGCACGAGCAAGTCCGGCGCGTCAGTCACCGCTGAGGTCATCTACACGCGTCACCACTGCATCACCATGCCTCATCTTTGACATCGGAAACCAAGCAATGGCATCTGCGAATGCACTAATGCACTCACGCGACGAACGCGAGATGAGAACGTCACTAAGTGCATGCAGATGAGATCTGTTACCCGCTTTACCCCGGCTAGATCTCGTTTTAGACTTTACACCTGCATTAGTACCCACATCTCGCACATGGTGACCTCACACCTTTCTCGCGTCGAGCCTCAGCACGAACCGTGCCAGATAGAATCGCGATGTTGCTGGTACCAGCCGTCGGTGATCACCATAGCAGTAGCAAAAATTGCTACCAATCTGACGTGCTGCAACTGTCAGCCCCAGCATGTGCGTTCGGGGAGCAGCTACCGGCATACAGATCTCACGCCAGATCGTAGACACCTGTCCGAGATCTCGATATGGCGGCCGAATAGTCTGTGAAGATCCCTTGACTAGCAGCGCATCGCAACACCGCCTGACATCAACATGACATACTCTACACTAGGTCGCGGTGACGCAGGTTCCCGGCGCAATGTAGTGGACCGGACGGGGCTGGCGATGGGGCAACAGAATGGCATATAGATCCTGAACCCCAGTGCGATCCCGTCTTAGTCTCTACATTATCTTATCCAGTCCAACAGCGCATCAGTAACACCAACGCCAAACCTACCACCCATCACTATAGCAGCAACCATGTCCGCCCAGGATTCTTTCGAGACACCCGTCGACGACGACTACAAGTCGCGCACTGGCCAGCACCTGACCATGCCCGTCCAGTCCGACACGGCGCCCGTCGAGGACCCCATTGACCCTGCGACCGCTGACTCCGACGCGCAACTCGGTATGCTGACCTTTGCCGTGACACCGCTCTACGGCCAAGATAGCTGATACATCGAACAGAGAAGGATGATAAGGAGGCCATCGACACCAGCAACATCATCGATGGTAGCCGAACCCGTGGCGCGAAGCCCGCTGGCACTTACCAGTGAGTTGCACGCATATACTTTTGTCGGCACGTTTGGCAGGAGCTGACCATTTATCAGGGAGCCAGGCGACGAGGAGGGTCTACCGGGTCCAGAGGATGGCACCAGCCGTGGTGCGGCCACTTGAAGCATGAAGCAGTCACGCATCGAAGTGTGTATTTTAGGTATAATTCTCTATAACGGCCTAGCGATCTCATTTCTCCTCATCAAGTCCAGTCGAGTCAGTATTGCAATTTCGAGTTCGAGTTCGTGTTCGTCTCCAGTCTCGCGATTCGTATCGATACGAATGCTGAACCGTGAGTAAAGCAGGTAGACTTTGCCAAACGTAATATGATAGGGTGAAATGGCCAAAGCAATCAATAGTTGGTTTAGTGTCTCGTGCGATCCATGGGTTTGAACTTCAGCCATGTACACTCCGTCAGATCATCGCTTCGTTCCCACCATGCCCATGTCCTCGACCACGAGCATATGCCCTACAGCGCCGGCTTCGGCATCCCCTTCCCTTCCTTCTCCCATCCCCTCAGCCTTCTTTCCTTCGCATCCTTCACCAACCGCCTCACCTCGCCATCCTCCACCGACGCCACATCTTGCACCCTGACCTCCTTCTCTACACCCCCTTTCGCACTGATCCACACGCCCTTTGTCTGCACTTCACTTGGTGCCTCCACGACTTTCCGGCAGAACTCCCCCCAGCTCCTCATACATCTGCCAGAGTTTGCAAGTGTGGGGATCAGCATGCCGAAACAGTGCGGCATGGCTTCGTACTGCTCCCACCAGACTTTCACGCCTTGCTTTGCAGCGCGGGCAGCGACGACGGTGTCTTCATCCGTAAGGCACTCTTCGCCAGTGACGAACCAGAGAGGCGGGCTGCCTGACCAGTCCGCGGCTAGTAAGGGTGAGACAAGAGGATGGTCGAGGAGACTGAGATCGCAGAAAAGGTCTCCTCGTGGCGGGTTCGCAGGCCAGATGTTGTCAGCTGGGAATCGAGAGAGTGTATCGTCGTGATTCACAGGCGGGAGATAGTCGTATTTGGTATTTGTGGCTATCGACGGCATAGCGCGCGCGATGTCAAACCAGCCCGAGTTCGCGGACGCGCCTGCAGGAAGAGGGACGTCGACTTTGCGGCCGTGGAAGAGAATCTGCGGATTTGAGGAGGTGCGGTGTAATTGCAGGAGTAGCTGAAGCAGGGCGAACACAAGGTTGCCGCCTGCTGAATCGCCACCAAGAACGATGTGGGAGGCTGGTATAGCGGTATGTAGAGAGCCTGGGGGAGGGTGGATGAGCGAGAGATAGACCATCAAGGCGTCCAGTAACTGTGCAGGGAAGGCTGTCTGTGGTGCAAGTCGGTAACGCACACTGCAGACTCGGCCGTTGCACTCCTTCGCCAGCCGCGAAGTCACCGCGCGATGACTCGCAGGATCGCAAAGGTAGTATGCGCCGCCATGGAAATAGAGCACAGTCGTGTCGCTCGTCCGCGTGGGTTCCGCCATAAGCTTCGCGTACCTCTCCTCTTCGCTGATATTTGGCATGACCTCATTTGCTCCGGCTTCGCTGCGATACCCAGTCCACTCTACCCCTATATCTACCAGCCCAGGCTTCGTGTACTGCACCTGCCCCTCCGCCATCGCGTCCACTGCCCCAAACACTGCCTCCCGAACTCCCTCCTCGCTTTCCTTGGGCGCAGGGATCGTAGCTTTAGCGACCCATGTCTTGCCCTTCACGCCGGGATCTTTCAATGTAGCGGCCTGGACCTTGCCTATAGACGAAGGCTTCTTCCCGCCGCCTGTCATGAACGACCGCAGCACTTGGACTGTGAGAGTCGTTCGCAAATCCCATTTGTCGCCATTCGGCGTCATGCCAAAGGTGTGCCATACTGCCGTGTTCGCCAGGGAGGGGATTTGGGGCGCGAGGAGTTTAACAGCGGCGAGATCCATAGTAGGTACCGATTACAATCAAGGTCGACGTCCGCGATGGCAGATTGTACCGGAAAACAGTGCAGGAGCTTGCTAAGAGTGGGAATGCTGGAAAGAAAGAACTTACCTGCTTTAACGAACTACTCGGATGTTTACATCGATGCGAGCTAGATGTGACATGCATCTAGTCCTCGGCATCTGTATCATCCGGCATGCGAGATCTGACTGCGTGCAGGTGTTTGAAGATAGGACAACTTCGTCATCGTAAGCGAAGCCTCGGTATCGGATGAGGCAGGCACGACTTCGTTCATGTGAGCAGACTACATGTGTACTCAAAAGCGAAGCGAGCAATTGGGCAAATATCAGATCTGTCTCTCACAAAATTCTGGAATGCTCCTAGGCTCCTAACATAGTACCTACGACTTGATACTGAATTCAGTGCCGAGGAGAGGTTGGATATCTGCTGCTTACTCACCCAGCCTTCGAGAGTTTCCGAAGGGCAACACTGCACCGTTTCGCTGTGGCAACTGGCCTGATATGACCATTTGCCGGCATTCGAGAATTCAGAAAAACGATCTCTGGTCGTCGTAGTTCAGGCAACGCATACACGGTATGTACTGCTACCAGATGGCATTGTGCCCTCCTGCCCTCCCCTTTTTGGCCCCTGATCACTGCTTTTGTCATGTCAATCTTGGGTATATCATCGAAAGCAAGCCCCTATCCCATGCGCAGAAAGGACACCAAGGTCCCTCCGCTCTCTCCAAAAGCATAGACCTTCCTGTGCTATTGTAACAGCACCTCCAGCAGTGGATAATCCCTCGATGTCCGTAGGAGAGAGCACACTCATTATCGACTCTCAAGGACACAGCTCTCTCCGAAACCACTGTCGCAGCTAAGCATATACTACCGTTGCCGACCTTCCAATTTTCCGGAGAAAGCCTATGCGGGCTTCACCAAATTCGAGACGTCGGCACCTCTGTCGATGATATCTTGAGTGATAATCTTCTCTTTGTCCATATAAAGGAGCTTATAGGCTTGGCGTATCGTTGAATCACTGACTTTGGCCACACCCTGGATCTCCTTGGCAGTTTTAGGCTGCCCCATGAGCTGTCCAGCCATGAATATACAGGCAGCAGCAGAGGATAGGGGTGATCTTCCGGCGAGAACACCAGTAGACTTCATCTTTGAAGCCAATTCGGTCGCGACGGTCGTTGTACGACGATCCATGTCGAGCATGCTACAGAAGCGATTACAAAGCTCGCTTGGATCCGCGCTCGTTGATCCAGTGTACTCGTCGGCACGAACAACGACACCTTCACACAGTTTTAGTATTTCACGGACCTCATCAATGGAAAGGGAAGGCTCACCACCGCTCACTACAGAGGTAGCCCCTTCCTTGTTCCGCTGATTCTTCATAAGAAGCTGCTCGAGCTGCTTGAACGTACGCCCGATCTCCTTCTTGCTGACCTTGGTCAACTCGGTAACCTCGCGAAAGGAACGCGGAACGTTGTTGCGTCGACATGCAAGAAAGACGCAACCAGCGATCAGAGCATCTTGACTCTTCGACTTGAAGATCTTGCTCTCATCGGCTTCCTTGTAGATGTGCTTGGCACTATCCGACACGCTGTTGGGCAACTGCCAGCCATCACACAAGGCACCGATCTGCTTGTAGGCCTGAAGCAGTCCCTTGTTGCCCTTGTCCAGATTCGCCTTATTCTGTGCCCGGTGAAGCTCTTTGCTCTTGATACCACCGCCCTCGAAAGCGATGCCAGTGTTGAGCTGCGCACCATTCAAGAGCGCATTGGGACCATCACCAACA
>JAVRRP010001103.1:0-11452 GCA_036872775.1 Oleoguttula sp. CCFEE 5521 | reverse complement strand
GCTGCAACAGGGCAAGGCGCCTGAGGACGACAGCTGGAAGCTGATGGTCGATCGGCATGTGGCATTGTTCGTGCGGTTGATCAGTAGTGTGTTGAAAGCCAATGATTGGGTGCGAGATCGGCCGGAGCTTGGGAGTAAGCTCGCAACGCTTGAGAGCAAGCTGTTGCAGCATGATCAAGACCTGGCAGACGCGAATCAAAGAAGCGGAGGGCAGGGTGGGCAAAGTGTGGAGGTGGAAATACCCAGAAGCTACGAGGTCAGGGACATGCCGCTGGTGATACGAGTGTGTCGAATATTCGCAATACCTACTGTGCAGGCGCAGAATGATACCAATGCACACAAGGCGGAGTGGACAGAGAAGGCAGCGTTGAAAGACTTGAAGGACTATCAGAATCACATGATGCTTGGAACGAGAGCCACTCTGACAAGAGATGATTTCGATCTGGATGAAGCATTTGAGACATGGCGCAAAGGCGAGTTCACCGACTTGAGCCAGATGATGCTCGCAATTGTGCAGTCGAATCCCGAATTGGCCAAGACGAGCTCAGGCAAGCAGCTGCCAGCATATAAGAGCCAGTCTCAGAGCGATATCGACTACACGGAAGGCGCCCGAAGTCCGAACGGTCAGACCGGAGAAGGTGCCTCGAGCTACTTGATAGACCAGCCTGTAGATATGAGCAGCTTGAATCTTGACGATGCTTCGCCAAGAGACTCAAGATCTGGATCACTCGATGGGTCGGACGCTAGCTTCACGTTCATCCCGCCAGATCCAAGGGCTTACTACCGGCAGATGTTGAAGGTCGCTCTCTCACACGACCTGAAAGACGAAGATTTGGAGCCTGTTGTACCAGCCGACGAGAATCCTGCCGGTCGACTAATTGGAAGACAGACCTCTGAGCTGCTGAGTGAGATCGCCTCAAGATGGCGGGTACCAGGCTATACTCGACTTGTGCTGTTCTTGGATGTAGTGAAGGAGAAGTTCCTCACGCAAGAGATTCCACTCGAGACTCTGGACGCCTCATTTCTGTACGTCAAGGAACCTATACCGGAGCCTACGAAGAAGGGCAGGCCGCCACTTAGTATGCAGACACAGCTCGCCCTGTTCGATCGGAGCCGGTGGACATTATCAGACTTCAGTCTGTGGCAGCAGGCACTCTATGCTCTTCACGATGCACTCCTGCGCGAGTTGTATGACCTCTTCCAGCAGTGCTTCGAGAGCAAGCCGCCGAGCATAGGCAGTGTGCTGTACGTTCTTGACACCCACGTTTACGAAGACTCAATGTTCAATCGCTCTCCTCAAGAGATGGAAATTTTCATGACTGAGCTGCAAGAAGCTGTCAGACAGAAGGCAAGAGACAAGTACGGCGATCTGCTGTCCAAAAATGTGTCCGAGAAGGCAGAGGAATGGGAGTTCTTCAACATCATCAAGCTTGGCAGTGCTGTGACCGCGCTCTGCGAGAAGATTCAGAAGCGGTACAGGAAGAATCCAGAGATCATGGGCGTGAATCCGTTGTCCGTGCTGCTAGAGGAAGTCCTACCAAGCTTTGCAGAGGATGCCAGGGCACTTGTCGGTCGGATCATACAGCTTGCGAAGGAGCGTGGCGAAGCTGTACCTATTCAGGACGGCTTTGACCTGTACAAAGAGCTTGTGCAGATCCGACAAGTCCACGCACAGGCGTTGCCTGGTCGAGAATTTGGCTTCCATATCGAGGACCTACTGCAGGAGTTTGTCTGGCGATGGATCGCTACGACTGACCAGAAGATGCTCGACTGGATCGAAGCTAGTGTAGCGCATGATGAGTTCAATGTCCGGACAGAGCATGAAGGCAACATCCCGAACGACGACGAACGGCATAGCCAGAGTGCCGTAGACGTTTTCCGCATCATGAACCAGAGCATAGACCAGATTGTTAAGCTGGAGTGGGACGATGACTTGCACTACGCCAAATTCATGACTGCCATCAGCAAAAGCGTCGGTGCTGGCGTAGCGCGGTATTGTGAGCTCATTGAGAAGGCGTTCAACAAAGAGATGGATCGACAGACTCCAGAGCAAGAAGCTGCAGCATTGCGGACGCAAAAAGAGAGGTGGGTGGCTCTGGCTAAAGACGCTTGGACGCAGAAGGAGAAAATTGAGCCATTTCAGTTCTTACCACATAGCTTGGTGAAGCTGAACAACATCGAGTATTCGACATTACAGCTGGACAAGGTGGAGAAAGAGATCAATGTCGATGCTTGTGCGGATGTGATACAGAAGCGAGATCCACCGCCCCCGCCGAGAATGAGAGGAGGTAGCAAATATGTCTTCACGATTAAGATTATCGAGGCAGAAGACCTGAAAGCTGGTGACATGAATGGTCTGAGCGATCCGTATGTGGTACTTGGAGATGAGTATCAGAAGCGACTTGCAAAGACACGAACGATATACGCCAATTTGAACCCACGCTGGGACGAGAGCGTTGATATCTTGACCACTGGACCACTTAATGTCATTGCTACAGTCTGGGATTGGGACACGCTCGGCGATCATGATTGCCTGGGACGAACAAGCCTGAAGCTTGATCCCAGCCACTTCAACGACTTCATGCCTCGCGAGTACTGGCTGGACCTGGATACTCAAGGTCGCTTGCTCATGCGAGTCAGTATGGAAGGTGAAAGGGATGACATCCAGTTCTACTTCGGCAGGGCGTTCCGTACACTCAAGCGGACGGAGCGAGACATGACAAGAAAGGTGACCGATAAGCTGTCGGCGTACATACATCAATGTCTATCTCGGAGGACCCTGCGAGCATTGCTGAATCAGAACACGATCGCCAATGCTGGACTGAACTCTATGAAGGGCTACTGGAGCAAGTATACTGGACGGCCGAGCTCGATGATGCCTACGAAGATCGGCAACACTGCCGCTCCGACACAGCTGGACATCAGCAATGCGCTAAAGCCACTGCTAGCTTACTTCGATGATAATTTCGCCATCATGAAGCTTACGCTTACTGACAGTGCAATGGTCATGGTGATGACGAGACTGTGGAAAGAAGTGCTAGTCACAATTGAGAGTTTGCTTGTGCCACCTCTAAGCGACAAGTTAAGTGCGCAACGAGCATTGTCGCAGCAAGAGGTGGACATAGTATACAAATGGCTTGAAGTACATCTACTTCCCTCTATGTCTCCCATCGCATAACTAACATTGCATCGCAGATCCTCTTCGACTTCTTTCACGCGGTGGACGAAGAGACCAGTGAATCGCTCGGCGTTCCCCTCGACATCCTCAAGTCTCCCAAGTACCACGACCTCCAAAACCTCGCATTCTTCTACTTTGAATCCACCGAGAACCTCATCCGCACCTCCGAATCCATGGCCACTGCAACGGCCGCGCGCCAATCCGAAGCCTCGGCGCGCCTGAACCGCCTCTCTGCTCCTCCCGCCCTGACCTCCTCTAATACCATCAGCATGTTCGCCGCCTTGCCATCGACAAGAAGATCCAAGAGTATCATGCTGAGTCGGAATCTGGGGACTATGAGGAAGGCAAAGGAAGAGAAGAGGAAAGAGGCGCAGGCTGATCCCAGTGATGATATTATCCTGAGAATTTTGAGGATGAGGAGTGAGGCGGAGAGGTATCTAAGGGACAGATCGCGGCAGAAGGACAGATTGGCGGCTGCGGCGGCGGCGGAACTGATCGTTAGGCAGAGTTTGCAAGCGGGGAGGGGCGGGATCGGGGTGATTGGGAGGGGCCAGAGTATTGTACGGTAATATGGGCAGGGCTGTTCGAAGACTGAGGCGTTCGGGGCTTCCTGGGGCAGTAAAATATACCAACATGTGAATATGGGTAATTGCATGGATGCAAGCAGTCGGAGACGGGACTGAGATACGATCATAAATGCATGCATGCGCAGGAATTTTGCTGGGAGCCACAGTGTCACCTATTTCATGGAGAGAATGAGCAGAGAAACGACGGGCGATCCATACTGTTGCGCAAGCCCGGTCTCAGGCGCTGACTCCATCTGCTAGGCTTGTTCGATCCATTTGACCTCCAAATGCGACTGCTGGTGCGGCGAGACTTCTTTGACGACACAAGGCCCTATCTATCGCTACCTCCGAACCAATGAGCTCGCCTTCCATACTCGTCGCCCCGGACCCGTTCCCAGTATGGCCCATTCAATTCGAGGTTCGGGATTGGCGATAGCACCAGCTCCCCTCGGGAAGTCACCAATTGCCTCCGCGGAACAGCCTTGATGCAATCTCTGACCGCGAGCAGATGCGCCAACTCCCTCCTGTGCGTCCAAATTTCAGCACGCGGAGTGATCAGCGCCTCGATAGACGTGTTTGCCGTCTCAAAGGTCCCACGCGTTTCCGGAACCTCCGGGCTTATACGTGTCAGCACAGTACCGAAGAGCTTCAGATTCGCTTGTAGAACGCTGTATCGTGATTGCTGGGGTAGTCTCACTCTCAGGAACCAGCGATGTCCGGACAAGGGCGTCAGAGCGATAACGAAGCGCTGTGTAGCATCTTCAGGGCAGAAAGCGTGTACGACGAGGTGGTCAATGTGCGAGAGGTCTTCATCACGGCACGCTTCGCTCTCGATGTACTTCCGAGCGGTACTGTGTCCTGTCTGGTCGGCAGTACAATGATAAATGCGTTCTCGATGTATCGATGGAACGAAGCGTTGTAGAGCTGCTTGGCTTCGTGATAGACTCGTCGGCAGGTGAGAATTAGGTCCTTCTGAGGCCCGCAGTTTCGCATCTGATGTAGCAGGGGCCTAGAAGACTTGGCGGTGAAGATGTGCTGGTATATCTGATTGCGCAGTTCGGGTGGTAGGGTGAGGAGCAGACTGACGCTAGCTGGTCTATGGGACATCGCTGCGAGTGTCTAGTGTGTCAAGGGGAGTTGCGATCAATTCTCTGAAATGCTGATGTTGTGGGGCAGAATGGCCACGAAGGAAGATGTGCAAATTCCTCAGGCGTACACCGTAAGTATGGTTAAGTCTGTCACTATCAGTTATGTGCTACTCACGCTCATATGGCCTTCCTCCCCACAGAGCTTGAACAGCATATGGTCGATATACGGAGTGCAACCCTCCCTGCTGATCCGATCAAGCCCACGTGAGACCCAAAACCATCTCGATCAGTCTCAGTAGTCTGTGACCCATCTTCGTCGTCGCGCCGCGATATCATATCCTGTCAATGAGGTTCTCTGCAGCTCGGGCCTAAAGAGTCCTGGGGTAATCCTCTCCACCGCCCTCTATCAGATTGCACTCCCTCCATGTCAGGCCCTGCGATCCAGTCTCGGGTCGCGCTTCGCTGACGGTCCCATGATGTAACGAGAAGATAAAATGTCTGCGAGCTGTGCACGATAAGACTCATTCGACTTATTCGGCAGCACCAGCGCTTCTATGACTTCCAGCTCATCTTGGTGCCTCATTCCTTCTACGTCCGGACTGATGGGCATGGCTAGAGTACCGTAAAACTCTAGGCATTCGGCGAATATGCCCCATGAGGCTTTGCCTTTCTTGTTCACGGACATGAACCATCTGTGGTTGGTGAGCGGTGTCAGTCGGAAGACGAAGCGGCAGCCACTCTTCGATCTTGCGTAGGTAAGCAGAGTGGTGATATGAGCTAAGTCGGTCTCTCTGCACCCTTCGCTTCCGGCCTCGCGCAGGTGGCTGACGTTGTCTACTGTGGGCCTCACGCCGAATACGGTCGTCACTACGTAGTGGCGGAAGGACGTATTATAGAATTGACCTGCTTCCAGGAAAATGCGGAGACAAGTGAGAAGCAGGTCTTTGGGAGGCGCACTTAATCGTATCTGATCGAGATCGACGACTGGGTTGGCTGCCGGGGTGAACATCAGCTGGTAGATTTGAATGCGTAGCTCTGCTGCGAGGTTCAGGAGACGACTGCTTTCACACCGGAGGGTAGCCGTGGCCGAAGTGTGCTCTTAGTATGTGCGTGCTCCAAGGGGCAATGTGTAGAAGATGTACGAACTCCGAGAGTGGAGACAGAAGGGAGGTCGCGGTTGTGAAGTAGAAATTGAGCTGGGATCTGATCACGAGATCATGAACGATAGCTTCATTACAGACCTGGCACGTTGCCTCAGTTGACCCGTAGCGTCATCGATCAATCACCACCTGTTTTCTGGGTACGCTGCGACGACACAGACTCCTGCTATGCTGGTCAGAAACGATCCCGACAACGATTCTAGAGCTGCCGAGATTGTATAGCTCTGTACCTCTGACCTCTCACCCATCCACTGAGCCTTGCGCGAGATACGCTTTCTCGAGCATCGTCAGCTTCTCGGAGCTAGATCCCGACACACCAGTCCCGGCCCCCATCGTCAAGAGCACCGCAATCTCTTTTAGTTGCCCTGGCCGGCATCAGGATCCACCACTTCCAGGGCGCGCTTCTTCCAATGGAAGGACTTCTTATCATGTCCAGCCTCGGAACAGTACTCCAATGGCTTGCTCAAGTCTGCTTTTGTCAAGTCAACAGGAGGTGAGCGACCGACCCCCTGCCTGGCTTTGCGTGGCTTGCATTTGCGAACGTATATTGAGACGCACTGATATCCAGGGCGGCTTCCAGGCTCGTCAGCATACTGTCCACGGTAGCCTCGTGGCAGAACGACGTCCGGAGGCAGACGGTGCTCGTCGATCCAGGCGTGTACATCCAATTTCTTGATGTGGGCGCTGTCTTCCTCGATATATTCTTCACTGTGCACGAACCTCAGGCAGCCTTTGTTACTGGGACTTTCCGGAACAGTGAACCCTGTTCCTTGCACATAACCTCGAAAGGCGGCCTTGTACATCAACTTCGCCTCATCGCGGATCAGCTGGCAAGTCAGGAGCAATTCCTTTTGCGGCCCACCGTGGCGAATTCGATCCAATCGCACTCGAGGGGGTGTCGTGAGTGAAGACATGACCATAGATTCGGTCGCGGAGCTCGGTGCTAGCTCCAGCAGATAGCAGCGGCGAAAGGGGGCTGCTGACATGATAGCTGTCGTGCTGATGACGGACTGCTGATGCGGCGGATCAGATGAGGTCGCTGGTCGAGTGTCTGGCGAGGAGTTGCATCGGAGTCATGCACTACGGGATTAGTAGGAGTGAAATTTTCGATCCACGAGATCAGTCAAGTAACGCATGAACATTTCTCACCATGGTTCGCCAGTCTATCGCACCTTCCTCCGTTCGTAAATAACGCCTTGACATACTTTACGAATACGGAGCATGTGATTATTTGACATATACTCAGTCTAAGTCGCTCGTCGCTCCCTCACATTACAGAGTTGCCTATGAATCGTCTGCGACAGCTAGCTGCCAGAACGAAGAGTCCAGCATCAACACGTCGCTGGTGGAGGGTGGAGAAGATCCCATCGTAGTCTACGGTGATATCTCCCTGCTCCGAGCCCAAGCTTCTTGATGATTGCGATCTATGCAGAGTCTGACGATCTCTGCCAGATGCATACGCCTCCAGTCTACCTCTGACGGCTTCACAGCACCAATGACCATGGCGTCAGCCGAGCGTCGTCCGAGGTAGGTGGGTGTGAGCTCTTCTCGCTTCATCATTGTGTTCATCCATGAGGTAGACTCGTACAAGATGCGATCATAAGTCGAGAGCTCGACAGCTGGTACGGAGCGATCCCACAGATTGTTCAGGCGAGGGGAAGATATGATGACAATTGAGTTGTCCGGCGTACCGATGACCCACTTGGTGCTTTGCATCTTGTTCAGCGCTCCGCTCTTGAGTGCGCGAATGGCACCGACTAGTCCATGGTTTGCCTCAGTCCGCGCGATCTCAAGGACGACGTTCCCGCGACGGTGACATTTGAAAATCGGAAGTAGTTCAGTGTATATACGGCGACACGTGAGCATGACATCTATCGTAGGCGACCCCCTGAGCCACCCGCTGAGCCGGTACTCCCCGGGCGTGTCGCATGCGTATTCGTAGATGGTACATCTGAGCTCCGCTGGTAGATGAAAGATTGGACATGCTTCTTGTGGGTAAGAGCCAGGAGTGCTCGACCGGTGCAGTTGATACCTACCACGAGCCATGTTGGTGGCTTTCTGCTATGCGTAACTTCGCAAGTGACGGATGAAGGTCCAGTCTAAGTCCTGGTGGGTGATTGGTATGATGGAAAGATATGGATTTAGTCACAGCCTCTTCCCCGTTGCCTGCCGGCGCCTGAGACTTTCTCGGCTCTTCCTGGTGGAGCTACGTCGTCGGGGAAGAGTTAGGAGGGTGTTTTTTGTACTCTGATAAGGCCGCGCAGATGATCGATGGGTTTCCTTCGCCCTACCCCTCGAAGGGTTTGGCTGATCTTCGTGCAGACATACGTCTTACTCGCCTTACTGCCTCCAAGCATGCTCCCCGCAAGCAGCAAGTACTCGCTCGAGGTACACCTGTTTGGGAGAGACAGAGTCCTCGTCGGGTCTCCTAAGCTCCGCACCGTGTTGAGCTTTGTGAAGTGCCCTTGATCTTATTGACGTATAAGAATCGATATGACGTCTGAGGAGCCGATAGCCACTGCTGCCTTTCGGCCGCACTTGAAGCCTCCACGGTTTGTGAGCGACAAGGCGTACACTTATGGATATCCTCTCAATGACGCCAGCATCGATGTCAATGCACTTCACGTGATTCATATCAGCTGCTTTCACGCTCCTGATGAAGAAGGGAGCAATGGCCCGCAGCACGGATTGCGAGACTGTGAACGTGTTCAAGCTCCAGTACTCCTGGTATGTATGCTTGTACATCGCGGCGGCCTCGGTGTAGGCCCTCTGGCAAACTAGTAAGATACCGTTGAAAGGGCAGTAAAACGTCGCTCGGTCCAGGCTGTGACTGGGCGTGTTAGACGCGAAGACGTAGGTATAGATGAGGGTCCGTAGCTCTGGCGCAAGTCGGAAGAGCGGGCTAGGGGTTTCTGAGTCGCAAGGCCAGAAGCGCTTGACTGCATTTCCTTTGGGCGTCAAAACTGTCTTTGGTACCGTGTCGGTCACAATGCCGGCAGCATTTGTAACGCCAATTGACCGCGACGTCAATGGATAATCAGAAAACTGTCTTATATGCAGGAAAGCACTTACCTAACTTTCGAGATGTTTTACATTCCGATGAGAAGCTCACGTTTCACCACCTACGCATTGTGTCCTAACGTCCACGCCCTACGCAGTGTAATCGTCAACTGCTCGCACATCACAATACGTTCTCATTTCGTCTTCAGCCATTGCAACACATCTCCCGCGTTCCGATCCGGTGGGAACACGGGATACCACACGCGGACCACCTTTCCGTCCTGGACTGCCAGAGCCATACGTTTGATCAGCGTCTTGCCCTCCCACTGCATAGTCGGTAATTTCAAGGCCTTGACTAGCTCCAGCCTCTCATCACTGAGCAAATGATAAGGTAGTCGGGTGCGTTCGCGAAGTTCCTGCTGGTATGTAGTGCTTTGCGTGCTGATACCAAAGATGTTCTCCACGCCGTTGGACAGGATGTCATCGCTGGCATCGCGAAAGGAGCAGGCTTGCGGTGTGCAACCACGGGCGCCGGGTATGGAGTTCCATTCGTCTGGAACAGTCTCGCCGGGAGCCGCGGTACGAGGGTAGAGGAAGATGATGTTCAGTCCAGGGAGTGTCGAGAGATCTACCTGCTCACCGGACGTCGACGGTAGTTGCACAGCAGGGATTTCGTATCTCTCGAGATGTTTTGCTCCGCCATCGTCGACTGGAGCCGGGATGTTGGTTGGGACTGGAAAGCTGTGCTCTGTGACTGAGGTCAGCATTGTGGCAAGAACTCATTTCCGTCGTACTTGCGAGCCATGGTGAATCAAGGAAGGGGAACTGCTTGCGCTGATGCTGTGCCTGTTGAAGCGATACTGGGGTTGGAAGCACTGTGGTTCATTACGAATCAAGTCAGGAATTATATGGACTTGATGAGACCTATGCATGAAGCGGGGTAGAGAAGTCAAAGCCTCCTATACACGATATACACCCATCTCACCTACAACCAAGAATTGAAGAGTCAGGCACCCAAATGAGTACTCAGTGGAGCCTCAGCGCATCTGCAGGCAACCTCACAAGGCCTTGATGGCGTTGAGGTATGTCTGCCCGCTCGTCGTCAGCTTGCCAGCGCTGTCGGTCAATGGCCACACATCGCCCAGTCCGTTTCCGTTGCTCGGGCCAAAAGCAACAACGTGCTCGTTCGACTGAAAGTAAGCAACAGCATCGTTGATTAGGCTGTTGACCTGGGTCTGATCTGTGCAAGGGCTCCAGCTCGGTGTGTCATTCACACAAGCGAACTCGGAAACCCAGATTGGCTTCTGATAAGTGTTCCACTGTACATGTATTAGCATAAACCGCGCTCGGTGCTACAAAAGCGAACACGACTCACGTAGTACTCAACGACTGCTTTCACGCCATCGAGATCTGGCTTGTTGATGTGCACCGATGTCACATCCCACTCCGTGCTGATGGCAGACTTGAACGGTGTCAAGAAGTCCTCGTCCTTCTGCTTGCACATACTCGGCGATCCAAGGACTGTGCCCTCCTTCGCCAACGGTGCGATGAGAGAGTCCCAATCACTTGCAGCCTCGCCTGTCGTCATTTCGGACGAATCAGGGCAGTTGCAGTCCGGCTCGTAAAAGCCGAACATGATCTCCGGGACAGTGTTGGTGGCTACCAAGTCGTTGTAGGCAGTGAGTCGAGCTTGAGTGTCCGCGCAAGTGCTTCCATCACCGCCCCACAGCATGGGGATGCCCTGCACGCCCTGAGCGTCCGGGGTGGTAGCGGTGTAGTCGGAGTACCAGCTGATGTAGGGTGCCAAGTCTGCGAAAGCCTCTTTCTCCTGGCAACCAACGTAGCCAGAAAGACCAGCTTTCTTTCCACGAGGTGTCAGGCTTGACTTGGTGATGCCTGATGCGGATGCTTGAGTTGAGGTAGTCGTAGCAGCGCTGCTGTACGCGCTCGGCGCTTGCTCGGTAGAGGATGTCGAGGTGGTTGGTGTAGCGTACGAGGTAGGTGCCGCTTCGCTCGAGCTGGAAGAGCTCGTACTGTACACAGATGGCGCGGCAACAGCCTCCTGGGAGGTAGCACTCGGCGAAATGGTTGATGACGCAAGTATCGCGACCTCTGTCGTGGTGTCGACAGGTGGAGAAACAGCCGAAGGTGCCTGGTGATACTGCGAAGCTGCCGCGGGAATGTCCTCACCAGCAGTCACGTACTTTGTGACAGTCGTGTACACCCACTCCACCGTCGTGTCGACAACTCGGCGCTCGTGGCGATGGGCATGGTTTGCGTGCTCGGCATTGGATGCATGTACGAGTGCAGCGCCAAAAAGTACAAGTGCGTACTGCATGTTGATGTAGCGCTAGAGGGTTCCTGCTTTCTTCGCTGTAGCGAGAATGAGTGAGGGTGCGAGGAGTCTAGCTCTCTACCACACTAGTAATAAATGTGATGAATAGACAGAAAGTAAACGAC
>JAVRRP010001102.1:0-11452 GCA_036872775.1 Oleoguttula sp. CCFEE 5521 | reverse complement strand
TAGCAAACGGCAGCGTCCCACAAGGCACCTGCACGTCCATTGAAGAAGCGTTGGCGTGTGCCGAACGAGAACTTACGAAGTCAACGGTCATCTCCATGCTATCCTGGCAGAAGGCTCCTGAGCGTTATCATTGGCCGCAGGTACGCAACTCGCCACGTAGCCATGTGCGAGACAGCGAACACCATTGCTGGCCGAGCTCTAGACGAGCAGTGGTCGTTCACAGTGCCCTGCGATGGCCGGCGTCAGGCCACGCCCTGATACAGTTTACGCCTCAGCCGGAAGCGAGCGCATCAGTACCGTAGCGGTAGCGATTGTCGAGGTAGGATCGCCTGCAGCTGAAAATGATCGACGACCTGCATGTTCCACAATGTTTCGGTGCATAATGGGTGCCGCATCCGCCGCCATAGTCGAGATCGAGCTCATGATTGGACACCGCTGGAGATTCTTGAGCCCTTGCAGAGCTGCAATGCTTTCCCGATCGATCAGCACTGACATCCACACTCAGTGAGCGGAAGCTATTGCGGAGTCGGCTCTGGATCGTGGTGCCAAACGTCAGACGCGCGACCTGGTTCACGGGTAATTCATGGCTGTCGCGGCCCATGCGCATGCACCTCTTGCGCAACGTCTTTGCGAGTCAGTCACCACGGTATCCGTGGCTTGAAGGATTCCGGTCCCTGATTGTGAACGAGCAAAAGCAGTGTCTGAAAGGTTGCCGATATGAACTCATCCCCTCGTTCATTCAATCGCGAACGCGTAGCAACGCGAGAAGTCGACACTGCTGGTCGTGAGCAGCCCCTTTCGAAGACAACGTCACATTGCTTGTCGTGTGCAGCGCCTACTACAGGACTAGTGCAAGTAGAAAAGCCCCGCCACAGATGGCAGTGTTGCGGGTCCGCCGGGTTTGCCACGCTTGCGCACCCACGCATCCACGTCCTCGATTCATCTATTCCAGCCAATGGCGGCAGTCAGCACTAGCTTGATTGTGCAGAAAGAAGTGAGCTATCTATGTGCACAGCCTCTGCGTTCATGCAGTACCCGATACGCGTTGCATTGGTGTGATTGCCGCCTCATCTTTGACCATGACATACAACCTGACGTTGCGGATGTCCATCCAACAATAGAACGATGGCTTGCGGGTGTCTTAGCCACACTTCCTAGAGAAGCCTACAGTCCCTGCTGCCATCTGCGGACTTCATGCCCGCCAGTGCCTGCTGTGCTACATAAATAATATGGAAGGCATCACGCTCGGATGCGCGGAATGACGAAGCATCTGCGAATCCGGCGATGTGTTACGGCGAGTTCACGACAATTACTTCGCCGTCAGGACAGTGACTGCAGTCCAGCATCAAATCAGACGAAGTCTATGAACATGCTCTCTGAACTCACGAGGCTACCATGCCGCTAGATCGCGAGCTCCCTCACGATGCGATACGGGCGACAGCTACCGAACGTCCTGTGCCGCAGAAGCGTCGCGAGCGCCATCCACACGGTACCACGAAGCCAGACCCATTCATAGATCTGGCCAATGTCCTCACCGACTTCAATGACGACCAGGCATATCCGATTGATGGCCATGACGGAAATGCCCATCCGTCATCATCGCTTTTCGCCGACGTACGCCTCTCTGCCCGTTGCACCATCTCGACTTCATGCGAGCTGACAGCCAGCCTTCCGTAGTTTGTGCTCGCGCCCATAAATATGATCACATTCCTACTGGCACTGGCCTTTGTTGATCGTCAGCAAAGGCAGTGGCGTCTGTCAGAGCACGCCTCGGGGTCCCAATCAATCTGGGACCGCTTGTCATACTGGTCCCTGCGTGGACCCGAGCCATATCAGGACCCCAGTAGCACAAGGTGGCACAACATTAGCGACTCGGGTGATCGACAGCCTGCCGGCCCAGGCCAGCGTTCCGGGTCGTGGTATGCACGCAAGAAACACAGGGCGATGGCGAGGCTTGAGATAGGTGACGCTCTGGATCTGCGCCATCGTGTACTACTTCTCCTCATTGCATGGACCGTTTTGGGAGTAATGGCGCTGATATGGCTGTTGAACTTCACTAGTCGTCTGTACGGCCGACTGATGGCTTAATGAATTACGCAATCGATGGAGTCCTCTCGCTTCGAGGCACCTACTGGTTGACACTTCTGCCTTCATCGCTGCATCTGTACTTCTCCAATGAGCTAGGATGTCTCATTGGTTGGTATTCGTAGCTTCAGCAGGCACCGAGCTGTCCGCAACAGCGAGCCAAGCTGCCAGTGAGTAACACGAGTTGCGACACAGGTGAGGACCGCTCAATGGTATGCGCTGTCACGGGTCCTTGCGGTCGTACAAAGGTGTGGTGGTCTTTATTGCAGAGCTTCCTCGTGCTAAATACACCGCGACATCGAGATACTTAGATGAGGTACCGTGGAGGGGGGGAGTTGTCAGTTTCGAAGCTACATCATCTCTCAGCGATGTAGCGAGAGCGATGCACAATACGCGCGACGGGCCCTGTTCGTATACGAACCTTCGAACTTGTAAACGAGCGAGGGTACAGTGGCATTGAAGCCTGTTCGCATTGCGCCATGAGTAAGCTTACACAGGGTCGACGATCCGGAGCGGACAGTGAAAGAGGTATAGCCACCCTACTGCCTTGACACCAATCATTAGACTTTGCGTCCAACGAGTTTGTAGATTCGGCCGCTGTCGAAGCTCCCTGCAGGTCTGAATACGAGCCAGTTGTCTTTCCTCACTCATGTCGAGTCAATCGACAATGACCTTCTCCTCTAATTCCCCATAGTGCTCGAAGAAGCTGTCGAACAAATTGACGCCGTGCTCTACGTCATACGAGCCGCAAGTCTCCCTGATGGAGTGCATAGCAAGCTGCGGGTTGCCAACATCAATAGTCCTCGCGCCAAGCTTCGCACTAAGCATTGGCCCGATCGTAGACCCACAAGGCGAGTCATTCTTGACCACGAACAGCTGCAACGGCACTCCAGCACCCTCATCCTTTGACTTCGAGCCCGGAGCCTGGTACGCAGCAGGCTTCGCACGCTTGGCGCACTCTTGCAGCAGGACTATGCCAGGCGAGTTCGTGGCGTACCTCACATTGGCGTTGATTTTGATGACTGTGCCGGCGTTCATCTCTGGTCGATGTGAGGGCTCGTACTTTCCGCTGTAGTTCGGGTTAACGCTGTGTGCCATGTCGGCTGAGACCAGAAAAGACTTCGCGAGAGTCTCCTCATATGCAGTAGAGTTGTCGTCGGACGCAGAGACCCTGTCATATGATTTATCGCTGGCACTTGATCCCGGTGATGTGGATGACGGTAGACATGATAGGCGTCGGACGATGTGTGGAAGCATGCTGCTATCGGCACCTTGAGCCGAGGTCGAGCCGATCTCCTCGTGATCGAAGCAGGCAATGAGGCGGATGGTAGAGTCGTTCTTCAGTGCCGAGGGTGATGACAATGATTGTATGATGCCCTCGACCGCGCAGTATGTCATACCGAGGTTGTCCAATCTTGCCGAGAAGACGAACTCATTGTTGAGACCTCCGATCGCTGCTGGCTGAGTGTCGTAGAGTACCAACTCAAAGTCGAGCACATCGTCAGCAGCTACACCCGCCTCGCCAGCGATCAAGTCAATGAGGTACGGATGATGTCTCTGCGTCGGCGTCTGTAAGGGCTGGAACGATGCGCTCTTCTCAGCCTCTGCCTCTGCTTTCTTCGTGTCCTCCGCCGTCTTGCCGGTCCGGTTGAGCTCCGCAGACACCAGCCCAGTGATGGGAAAGAGCTGTGCTTCCTTGTTGAACTCGAATGGCACGCTGCCGCCGAAGTGGACGGCAAGATTGGGTATCCGACATATGGGTCTCGAGATTCTGACCAGCTTCTGCTCCATCGCGCCGCCCTTGCCCTTGACCATCACCCTTCCCGCTACGCCGAGATCGCGGTCGAACCACGTGTGCCACATGCCACCCCCGTACGTCTCCACGGCAATCTGTAAGAAGCCATCGCCAGATCTCTTCGATACCGGCTTGATACGTAGACAAGGCGAGTCGGTGTGAGCTCCGACCATGCCCACTGGGTTTCCTGGCTTCCATGCACTGCCAATAGCGAATGCCACAATCGTGCTCGCATTCCGCGTGAGATAGTACTTGCCGCCGGGCTGTAGAGCTGATGTCCATGGGTCACGCTCCTGGAGTGCAGCTTGTCAGCGTAGCACTAACGTCACCTGGTACACAGCCGACCCACCTTGATCTGTTTGAAGCCAGCGTTCTCTAGCCTGGACTTCGCGGATTGCACAGCGTGGAATGCTTCCCCAAGTCAGTGAGCGTCCAGTTGCTTGTCCCGTTCCTCATGACATACGCGTTGGAGATGCATTGAGGAAATCAACAAAGTCCTCTGCTCGTGATTTGGAAGCTTTCGGCGCCATTGTGTGCTGATAGTGACCAAGTGTAGCTCGTGTCCTTGCGTAAGGACTCAGAGATTGAGATCTTATGGATGAGTGGAGCAAAGACACTCTGTGGAAGCTGCTAAAGAATAGGCTGGACTTCATGAAGGTGTATGAGACGATGCAAACATTGCCGTTCGAAGCGAAGCTCTTGGGTGAGTTGCCTCATGCGGCCTAGTCTAAAAGCTCGAGCATTGGGCTTTATCGCGAACTCTATGCGCATCCCCAAATTGCCTTCCTACACCCAACATAATGTTCGGTCGTGTCATGTCACTTCTTCGCGCGGAGCCACTCAAGAGCACTGGATCCGTCGCCCGGGACCTGCTAGCGAGCGAGCGAACGTTCCTCGCTTGGGCGCGAACCGGTCTAGGGTTCATTGCACTCGGCGTCGCACTCGAGAAAGTCGAAGCATTTGCTGCTATCTCTCCCGCACTACTACAGCTGGAGAACAACAACACGAAGCTCGCTGCTGGTGTGCTGGTCGGCAGCGGTAGCTTGTGCGTCGCTCACGGCACTCAGAGATACTTCAGCACCATGAAGATGCTGAGAGAAGGCATGTTCCGGCCGAACGTGCCTGGCATTACCCTCATGGCTGCGACCTGTATCGGCATTGCGTTCGCCGGTACCCTTCTTGTGCTCGAGAACGATGGAGGGCGGAAGACTGTGACTGAAAGGGAAGCGACGCGATGATCTGACTCTTAGCTTCTTCGAGTTGCCTGGTAAAGGGCCGCTCATTCATCATAAGTGGCGATCGACTCGAGCGACTGAACGAGGAATTGGCCTGGCTTGACTGTTCAGCCTAGACGGCGCCTGGCTCTCCTCGGGTTGTTGCCCAGGTCAGTCTCACTTGCAACTCGTGCCGTACTTGCTTGTGCAGATTGACCGGTTCTCACCTCAGCGCCAAGCTGGCCGCATCTCCAGACTCAAGGCGGCCAGCAACCTCTACTCTACACTGATAGAATCACCGACTTCAGCAAGAGCCGACTTTACGCGTGAGGTTTCACGAGGTTTCAAGCATCTCGGCCAGCGCTGGGGCCAAAGCTTAAGCTGCCCCGCTAGTAGACAAGTACCTCAGAGCTTCGCCAAGTATCATGAGCTGTGCACGGACATAGCCTTCTGGTATACATGAGGTACACTATCTTCTACGTGTATCTTCAGCCATGCGACGGCACTTTCGGATCTAACTTGCGCCTCGCGCGTGGACACACAACACGATGGCAAATGTGGAGGAACACGACACTGGCTTTCGCCTCAAAGTCGGCAGCCTGCTTCTAGGCATTCTGGTCTACCTCGCCATCATCGTTCTCACTATCATAGCTAGCACCGCACTTACCATCTTCACCCTGGGTCTAGCTATCGGCTCCTCGCGTCTAATTGGTGAGCGTGCAGCCCTGTCCGCTGAAGCACCGCACCTAATGCGCCCACAGGTCGCAACTTCGACCTCAATAGTATGAGCGGTCAAGTGCTTTCCATACTCATCGCCATTCTTCCTATCGTGAACGCCGTCTTCGTTTTCACAGATCTAAGTCCAGCAACGCGTAGCGATTTGTCATGGACAGAGACGTTCTGGAGGCTGCTAGATAAGCTCGGGGTATTGGCCGCATCACAGGGCATTGCCTTTACGGTTTTGGCAGCGCTGCTCGTCGCGACCGTGTGGCTCTATCGAGCGATACAACGCCTCTGCAGGGCAAATTACGCTCCAGAGGGCACAAAGCAAGACGCGGAAGAGGCTGATTTGGTCGGGACGGCCGAGGAGGACGTGGACTGACCTCGCATACGGCAACTGCGAACAAGCAGAGCCAGATTAGGAAGGCACGAGTGGGAGATCGATACGCAGCGTGCTCTCAGCAGTTATCGAGCCTCATACATGAGTCAGCAAATCGGGGTATCCCGGCACTAAACTCACGCCAAGATCATTCATGTACGACTACACATGCATGCGCGCTCGTTTGAGGTCTTCCTACTTTTACGGACATGGGTCGCATTGAGCTGGAGCATACAGTAGGGTGAGCAGTATAATTAAGCAAAAGCTTCCTAGCTCCGTCATTGTGTGGTATATTGGTGTCAAAATTCGCTCCCAGCGTGAGGATGAGGTGTACATGCAATCTGCGACTCAGCCTGGGAGCACAGGGTGGTGCCACACCTCAAGGCATGCAGCATGCACAGCCTCTCCCAGGCACCTGAGCCTGGCCTCCACCTGCACGACTGATACAGTCGTGCCAGTGTCGCACTTCGCTCAAAGGTCAGCAGTCGAACGTTCTAGTTGCAGTAGTCCTAGGCACTCACGAGGCGGCGATGGAGCTTCTTATGCAGCCACTTACTTCAGCGCTGCCCGCCAGCAGCGAGACCTTTGCTCGCCTCGTCAATGTGCTCACAGGCATAGTGGTGTACCTAGGCGTAGTCTGCCTCGCATTATGCAGCAGTCTGGCGCTCACAAGCTACGTCTTCGGCCCCCTTGTCTTTGGCTTCGTCCTAACAGGGAAGCATCCCGCTCCGCCGTTCGAGACAAGTTTCACTGACGAGGTCGATATAGGCCATGATGTCAACTTCGAGCAAAGAAGCGGGAAATTCATCTCTGCCTTCGCTTCCGCGATTCCGTCAGTCACTGCTGTGAACCTGTTCACTGGGTCCGGGACGGGTGCCACCTGGGCACAGACATTCAGGTCCTTGCTGCGTCGGCTTGGGCTGGGAGTTATGTGGCAGTTTGTCTTGTACACGGGTCTCGCAATTGTGTGCATGTTGCTATACTGGGTTCTGATAAGGCTGCGTGCCTTGTTCGGGAGCTGTACAGGCGAGGGACATGATGTTGAGGCGGCTGACGACAGCACGAAGTAGCGCAGCAGCCGTGGGTGCGCACAACGGAATGAGACTGCTTGAGCATGTGTGAGAGTACTGAAAGCAACATGGCCATGTCAGCGACACGAATGTGAGAGCGATGGATAAACCTTGCATCGATCACTTGACTTCAGTAATGCCAATACCCCCGGTATAGTACGTCACAGTCATCTCCTTCTCCTCACTATACTCCTTCTTCTCATCTGTAGGCGTCCAGTCAACACTGACCTCTCCACCACCCGTCCCAGTGAGATCCTTGATCTTGACTCCCACGATACGGCTTGCTACCTTCTCCGCCAATCCTGCGAGTCCCATACCATCACTCACAATCCCGTTGAGTTTACCACTGATCACAGGTTTCTTGGCGATTTCATCCGTACTCTTCGACTTGGTGGTATACTTATCGGTAGATAGTGTGAACATGACACTTGCGACATCGAACTTCGTCCAAGCGTCGGCTGCGATCTCGAAGCTCAGATTCTGCGCTTCGACGTACATGGTGGCAGCGGCGGCAGCGAAGCTCTTGATGTCAACCCGCAGTGTAAGGTAGAAGAGCGGCCGATCGACCACCGGAGTGTATGGCAGGGACTGCGCTCTGTCCCTCCATTCCTCGGACTCATTCTTGGCGGGCTGAGTGTTGATGCGAGCAAGCTTTTCCAACCACCACGGCAGCTTGCGTGACGTCTACCATATAGCGGCCCCAGACACCGGTGTTGAGTGCATTGCGGATTGTCAATAGCAGTGATCTGGGTCGAAGCGGATCGGCAGCAGGTAAGGGTGGAGCGGGAGTTGATGGTGGCGCCCTTGAGCCTTTCATATTGCCTAGCTAGTTCGCGACGATCTGGTCTCGCTGTTCCTTCGAGATAGTGCCCTGCACTGCTTGATTCTTGGCTGCATTGATAGCATATTGAGCCTGATCGGGAGTCGTTCGGCTGCTGCTTTGCCGAGCGGCATCATTGGCGATCTTGGCCGTGTTTTCGTCATGAGTGAGCTGGGTGCCACTGGCTTGATTGGTGTCCTTCCGCGCATTGTTCAAGTTGTTCGCTGCGGCTTACGCCATCGAATCGGCAGCTTCAGTCAAGTCGTGGAGCATTGCCTGTACCTGCGCGATGCCAGACATGTTGCGAAAAGTGTCTGGGGTCGCGATCGCCTTTAGCACCGCTGCCATACCCTGTGGATCAGGCTCAGCAAGAGGCTGCTGGATCTGGACAATAGGTGTCGGAAATGCCGTCGGAGTCGCTTGAGGCGGATTGTTCTGCGGTTGTACTGGTTGCGCAGGCCCGATATCTGACGCTACGGCTTGCAGAGGATGTTCATTCCACCTCCAGAATCGAGTGTCGTCGATCTCATCGGCGACGTTGCAGTGCCCGAGTTTTGCTTCTGCGAACAGCCCTCGTACGGCGAATGAAATGAGTCTCTCTTCGGAGCTGTCAATTAGGCTCGCGCATAGGGAGTCAATGGCCAGAGCATTCGCGGTAGCGACTTCTGACTGTAGTCGAGGAAAGGCGATGTAGTTGCCTAGCATCACCAAAGGCTTCGGACTGGCAAAGTCGAGTGATCTCGAGCCGCCAGCAACGACGATGGTGTCGAACTCAGATGCTTAGGAGTAGTATGGAACGGCGAACTTCGTAGTACCTCTAATAACCCTGGAGTCGCTCTCGTGAAGAAACACCTTCGACAGGTCCAGTCGTGTAAAGTCGAAAGATGCGAAGCCGACATGATCAGTCGAAAGGCAGCCTAGTGGTAGAGATGCGATCGAGATCAGCGGGCTGCCTGGCGGCATGCCGGTCGAGGTGGCAGCTCGGTCCACGATTGCGGCCAGTGCAGAGTCCTTTGGCACTGAGGTCTGCGAAGTCAGTAGATCGTCTTTGGAGATCGCCTCCAGAACTTCGCTGATGAACATTCTCCAGGGTGCCAAATCCATCATGCGGCTGACGGAGTATACCTGAACCCTTTTACTGATCTCAAGTATCAGCTTTCTGAAGAGGTCCTCATTGGTCTCTCGAATGTGTGCAAAATGGGCCTCGAGCTCCAGCGCCTGCAAGCCAAATAGCCCAGAGTTGAGGAGATCCTGTCGGGCATAGTAAGGATTGCGTGTGACAAGCGCTGCCTCGGCGAACACAGGCACACGTCGAAGGGGTTGGCCATCTTTGTCACTGAGTACGAATACTTGGAGTCGTTGCTGCTTCAGGTTCGCCAATGCAATCCCCGGCACACCGGGAGCTCGGAGCACGTGTGCCATTGCAAGGAGGAAAGGCATTGAGGGCGGATGTAACCTGATGTCAGTGTTCAGCGTTCAATGAAGGTCCTTACCGCTCGGCACTCAATCGCTGGCGGAGCTACGAATTCGGCTCTTGGTAGCCTTGAGACATCGAGCAAGTCAGTCTTGCAGCGAGGCAAAGAAGGAGAGAATTGAGAGCGCCATCGCATGCCGCATGCCTCAGCCCTCACAACCCTGGCGACGAGCACCTCAGGGATTTTCCCTCGCCCACAATCTCACCAGTGCACAAAGAGTGGCAGCGGCATGATACGCCAGGACCTGCATCGGCATCCCGATGCTGCCAGCGAACGGAGGGCAATGCTGAGTGGCCTGACAGTCGAATGTGGCTTCGAGCGTGCGACGAGGACGTTCAATTGAGCGCCACAAAGACATCCTGCAGTACGATGCAGGCGCGCTGTGTGCCTGAAGGTGGCCTGATCGATGAGGCCGCACGAAGTGAGGTTTCAGCCCAAACCTGATGCCAAGTCGCTTCGATAAGCCATTGCCAAGAGCGTAGGCGTTCGAGCTGAGGATTGCGATATGACGAGAGCGTAAGGGTTGTGCAATGCACATTTTCAGATCACCTATCCGCTAAGCAACGAACAACACAACCTCTCCCCTCTCATTCCGCCTAACCCTCAAATTCTTCCAAAGCTCCTTATCCTCCTCGTCCTTCTCCCCCTCTCCTCGAGCTCCAACCTCGCGATGGAACCTCTTGAGCGCCTTATTAATACTCAACCCCCTCTCGCTATCCGGCCCCTTGTTGACAAAGCTCATGAACAGCTCGGCCTTGGAGCTGAAGTGCTGCCCGACCTGATTCGAGGATGTGGGTTGAACGGACTGCGGGCGCGGCGCGAACTCGACGATGGCTTTGCTTGGTTTGGATCTAGAGGTGCGGGAGATCGAGCGGTCTGGCGAGACGGTGGATGAGGGGGAGTGGTGTCTTCGGTGCGATGTGTGGCGGTCGTCGTGGTAAAGTTGGCTTTCGCGGTTGTGGCGGGTGGTAGAGGCTGAGACTTCTGATCGCGGTTTCGAGGTGGTGGCTGTCGTGCTGTGACTGCTCTTCCGCTTCTCCTTATCCTCCTTCCTGACATCTCGCTCGCTCTTCTCCCGCTTACTCCGCTTCACCGGGCTGATAGGCGTTGGACCAGCATCGATCCGGTCTTCGTAGAAACTGCCATCCGTAACCAGTTTGCTCAGGCCTCCAGTAAGACCCGAATGCAGCATTCTCTGCCCACTTCCCGGAGCATCGCTCATCTCATTGCCGCGCGAGCTCGGCCGCTTCGAAGCCGACAGATCCAAATCATCAACCTGCTGCCGCTTCCGCTTCTTATCGCTCTTCCCCTCCTTCTCCCTGCGCTCTTTCTTCGGACCAGGCGTGACGAAAGGTGGCGGCATCAGCGCACTCTGCTGACTGTCGAGCATATCCTGCATGCTATCGTAGCGCTCGAACGCCGGGTTCACAGGGGTGTCGCCGTAGGAATAGCCGTGCTGCAGGTACCCCATGCCGTTACCATTCGAGTATTGCGAGTACTGGCTTCCCCCCCCAATCATTTTGCTCTCATCCACCGCTGCTCCGGGCGCGGCTTCCGTGACAAGAAAGTCAAACACATTCACGCCCTCCAGCCCCCTCTCATCTGTAGCTGGCGGCGGCGTAGGCGCTCGGGGAGGCACATCCAGCACAGCCACCGCCTGCGACTCTCCTCCATCATCTACCGCATCCTCCACGTAGGCGCCAGGCGGATACCGCATCACCTCCTGCGGCTGCGATTGCTGCGGAGTATGCTGCTGCTGGCCTTTCTTCCCTTTCTTCTCCCTGTACAGCGCGCCCTGGTACTTCTGCGCTTCGGAGATACAGGCTGTGTGCGAGCGGTAATCAGTACCGTGAAAGTGCACCATGCAATCTAGACAGGTGTAGGAGGCGCCGCG
>JAVRRP010001101.1:0-11458 GCA_036872775.1 Oleoguttula sp. CCFEE 5521 | reverse complement strand
CTCGGTAGCCCTTTTCTTTGGCGAGGTAGTAGTACTTGTCCAGGCGCGCTTTGGCGTGCTGGGAGTGCTGTTAGAAGTGGACTGTGGACGGAGTGAGGAGTACTGTGTGCCTTCTTCTGAATCGCCATTGCTGCCTGATGCCGTTTGATCAGACAAACGTGGGGCGTAGGTAGATATTCTCTTCACGGCGTGGAGGGTGAACGTCTAGTAATTTTCTCGGCTGTCGCATCCCACGCTCGGTGATCGGGGTCTCTCCACATCCGCGACGGACCGCACCTTATCAGCCACGATTTGACGACGTCACTTTGCTGTGTACCTCGCATTGTAGCAGGTACTTCCACCTTCAACGCGTTCCGAGCTGCAAGACGCGACGTATGGATCTGCGATCGTGACTGTGAGTCTCGTAAATTGGTTCTCACTTTCGCCGCTCGTCATGGCGCCAAAGCGGAAGAAGTCGCGTCTCAACTCGCAAGCGCCAGTCAACACCGACGATCAGGCAACATATGCCGCAACCCCTGTGAAGGAGACTGTGGCCGAGGGTTCGAACGAGACAGTGACGAGAGATAACATACATGCCAGCAATGGCGCTCCTCCAACACCCAAGTCGTCGCGAGACACTTGGTACGGGGCAGCGTGGAGATCCAAAGCAAGTCCCCTCACCGAGACCGCGAGGGAGTCAATCTCGGTAGCCCAGGGCGTGACCTCCGAAGCACTGGCAGATGCTGGGAGACAGATTGCAGAATCGAGCAGACGGCCAGGGCACATCATGTCCAAGAGCATGCGCGGCAGTAGGAAGAGCATCCCACTGGTAGCTGAACCGACTCGAGTGCATGCAATAAGTGATGCTAGTGACCAAAGTCGGCCTCGAGCAGCGTCTGGCGAGAAATTGAAAAGTCTGGATGGTATTGCAGAGAGTAAGGGCGAGTCAAAGTCTGAGCGTCATTCCGCAACAGAGCGCAAGCCAGTGGTCCTCGAAGAAGCAAGTCTGCCACCTACGCCAAGCATAGAGGTTGCAGGAACGGAGGACGCCAAGAGTGGGATGAGTGCGGTGAGACCACAGACCTGGTTCGGGTGGTGGTCACGTCCGGACGAGACCGACAGCACGAAGCATCAGGAAGCAGCAGTCACAACACCACTACCTGGGACGCCCGAAGATGAAGTGGCTCAGCCAGCGATCGAACCTCCTTCTGTACAGCTTGCAGGTGATGTCCCGAAAGCAGTACCGCTGGAAATTGAGCAAAGCGCACCAGGGACTTCATCGCGATCCTGGTTCGGATTGTGGAGCAATGCGCAAAACCAACAAGCTGCCGAGGACAATACTGACGCGCCCGAAAGTGCTGCACAGCAGGTAGACGCAGCGAAGCGTAGTCCTGATGTGCCGGGTCCCACCACCAACAAAGCGGTTGCAGAGACTGAAGTTTCCGCGATAGATGCGACTGCTGCAGAGCGACCGAAGTCGGCGGGCTGGGCTTTCTGGTCACAGGATAAAGCGTCGAAAGACGAGACTCCAACACCGGGTGGTACTGCAAAACAAGTGGGCGAGCTAGCTGTGGCCGACACACCGAGTCAGAGTCACCCTGAGGCTGCACAATTCAATGAACAGCGCGAACCGAAGTCAAGCAAGTCTCTGCCGAGTAATGTCGGTGGACTGTCCAACCCGAAGCGCAGTAAGAAGGGCAGCAATGGAGCGGCGGCAAAAGATCAGACAGTCCCAGTACCAGCTATCAAGCCTACTGCAGATGCTCTAGCACGTGCGGAGATAAGCAACACACAAACATCACAGGCCGCCAAACCTGCCACGAAGTCTCGGCCGAATCTTATTTTGCCCTCCTTCACAGAGAGCTACGGCCCGGCACCCAACCCGACATACATCCAGCAAGTCGGCACATGGCTGGCGGAAACACTACACATCAACGAAAGCTTACCAGCAGTACCTCACGTGTACATCTCACCAAACAAAGCGGTCGTTAAGAAAGCCATCTCACTCGGTGTCCATGGCTTCTTTCCCGCGCCGCTCATCCAGAAAGTGCTCGGACAACCCACGGGAACTTCTATACGATTCGCGAACTCCGGCGCCGAAGCCATCAAGGCGTGGTGTCAGCTGAATCAGCCATCTGTTAGAGATGTCAGCATCGAGAAAGTTGCGCTCGAAGGCGAGGGCTTGGTTGGCGACCGCGTCAACACTCTCTGGAAACTCATGCTCAACTGGCTTAGCCACCTCCGCCAAGCAGACTTCATCCTCGTCAACTGCCACAGTCAAGGCGTGCCTGTAGCCGTAGCCCTGGTAGCGAAACTAATCCAACTCAACTGCCTTGCTCCAAACGCCAAAATCGGGGTCTGTGCCATGGCGGGCATCAATCTTGGGCCCTTTCTAGACTACAAGTCCCGACTATTTGGTGGTAGCGCGCTTGAACTCTTCGACTTCTGCGACAGCAGTTCGCGCGTCTCGCAGTCATATGCCGAGAGCTTGGACGTCTGTCTTCGCCATGGCGTGCGCATCACATACACTGGCAGCTTGGACGATCAGCTTGTAAGCCTCGAGTCGAGCTTGCACTGTCCTCTCACTCACCCATACGTCAATCGCGCAGTCTTTATCGACGGACGTGTGCATGCGCCGAACTTCTTGACGCACCTCGTTATCTTTGCGACCAAGCTGCGGAATCGCGGGGTGAGCGACCATGGACTGCTGCGGGAGCTTTCAGCGCCTCTAGCAGGCAGTCTAGTAGGAGGCGATGGTCATAGTCGAGTCTACGATGACCTAGCAGTCTACCGCCTAGCTGTAGACTTTGCGCTGGAAAGCACTGATGTTGCAATACCTGCGAAGCTGCCCTCAACGACTTCCCCCTCGAGCAAGCCAGCCTTCACCCGCCGCACCAGCATCTCCGGCTACCCTCCCACCACAGCCGCAGCCAACAAGCTCCGACGAGGCAGCGCAGGCGACTCACTCCCCGGTATCGGCGCAGTTATAGCGCCATACTCTGCACCCAAAGAAGCGAACCCTTTCAACTTACCCTGGGCAGTACGAGGCTTACTAGAGGAGAAGCTAGTGAAGGAGGAGTTTGGGGAGGAGGTGATGCTGTTGGTGAAGGAGTTTGAGGAGTGGAAGCCGACGAGCAAGGCGTTGAGAGATGTGAAGTTCAGGTTGGAGGGGGTGAAGAGTATGCTGTGAGCTGCGTTCTGCTTTTGTGTTGCGATGAGCCAGCATTCCCACGGAGTTCGGCTATACCCATGTCAAGAGTATAGAGTATTAGAGACGATTGACGTTGCATCAAGCACAGGACCCGTCATCTTTGCAAACACGGTGATCGTACCCCAGACCATATATCCCGTTCGTTACATTACTACCAGGTATGGACACCGACATCATCTCGATCCAGCACGGTACTCACAACAAGCCATCAATGCGGCCCCCCAAGAGGTCCTGCACCCTCAAACTGCGCCACCTTCGACTCACCCGCCCCTGGGCACCACGCAACACGACTCTTCGTGTACATTTCAAACCTCGGCTTGATCTTCGTCTCCATCAAATTGAAGTCATCGATCGTACCAATCCTCGTGATGAGCAGACCAGGAAAGCCAGAGGAGACACGATACATCAGCGTGCCGCAGATCGAGCAGAAATTGTTCTCCATCGTGTTGCCGCTTGCGATAGTCTTCGACTGAGCGAACTTGGTGAGCTTGTCCTTGCCTCGGGTGTGCGTGGTGTGGCTCTCCTGGACGACGAAGTTGGAGGCGAACATCGAGGCTGTGATTTTGTGGTCTTGAGTTCGAGGATGAGTGTGACAACCCTGATGCGTCGGTCCAGTGGACTACTCACCGTCGGAACAGTTGCAGACAAAGCTATCAACGAACCCAGGCGCCTTCGTAGGCTACGCTGGTCAGCAATTATTGACAGGGTCATGACTGATAAGATGTCGTACGAATAGAATCTGCACAGCACCGCAGAAGCATGTTGCAGTAGCTTGGTCACTGTCTGGGCCTCCTCGAGCGCCCTCAGAGGGTAGGAGGATGCGGCTCATGGTCACTAATGGACACTCGGTCGACTTAATTGGTAGTATTATAGAATGCTATTTTCTCTATTGCCAGGTATTCGTCAAGCGATGAGACTGTTGGGGAACGGAGGGAGTTGATAAAGCGCAGCTGCACTTACCGCACCTTATAACTTGGAGATGCGGCAAGTGCGATGCAGCCGCAGGTCACATCACTTTGTGCCTTCCTGCCACCAGCTCCGTCTAGATAACGGTCCTTTGATCTGTCAGCGGCTTGCATTCAAGCTATCGCAGTGCCACCTCAGCAGGCTTAGCAGAAGTCTTGCTGTGCACACGCAATGCCATAGCTTCATCTGCCGAACCTACGCCGAATCCGAGCTTGTTATGCAGGTACATCGCAGAGCTTCAAAGCGTGTAACAAGACAGCCGGGTCACAAGATCTGAACATGTTTCGAGCCATCGTGTAGGAGGCGTCAAAGAGTAAGTCCTCGCGGAGCTCGATAGCGAGCTTGCTCAGCGGCTGGCCCTCGTGAACGTTCCCGGCACTGGTCTTCCAGAACGAACATTGAGAAGCACCGCAGTCCACTGCTGTCTCATAAAACCGTGTAGTGGCTGTCGAAGTCTTAGTACTTGGTCAAGCTCGAGCTGCTATAGGAAGACAGCAGACTCCCCTCGTTCTGCGTATCTTCAACAGTGATTTCCTCGCCGACATGACAATCTCGCGTGACACTGCTGCAGCTATTGACATACTAATATCACCACAATTAAAAATGTCTGGAGAAGGGAGGAGAACGTGTCAGTAAAGTCATACTTCCAACTACCGAATGCTAGCATATCGCTGCCATAGCCCGCAGTACCTCCAGAACGCCTACGCTCTTATCACGACTTTTGATCATGCCCCAAGTCCGCGTCCAGAAGGTCCATAGCCTAGGCAGCAGACCGTAAAGAAATCCTATGAATACATCGTGCCAGCTATCACTCTCCGTGATACTGCAAGTCGTCATTCTCCATGTCCGCGCTCGTTATCGCACCTCAAGCTTGTCATAAAGAATGTCGAGAGACTGAGTCATATCGGCTTCGCAGATTTTTTGCCGGGGCCGCTGAATTCGTAGTACGCACGCCCGTCGATACCGGAGGCGGTGTATGAGAAAAGTCAGAATCCTAAGCGACTTGACTCATATCCACCTTGCTCGTCGTAAAGTCCCAGAGCTGCTTGATAAGCGGGTCGGGGAGCGTGTAGAGGTCGACGTGAAACTCGCCGTCTGGCAGAACGTCAGCTTGCAATCTCAACACCACCCAACACCCACAGAGCAAATACATACTCTCAACATCATTCTTAGTATACGTCTCCTCCGTCTTATTGTCATGCACCATCTGCACGACCTGCAGCAGCTCCTCCTCCCCAAGCATCGGCAGCGCCTCAGCAAGCTTCTCCATATCCACGCTCTTGCTCTGCGCTTTCCTGACCTTCTTCGGCCCCGCGCCAGGCGTCCCTCCCACTGCGCCTCCCTTCCCATTCACAGCCCCCTCATCGCCTACTGTCCCGCTCTCCCGCAGTGCCTCCAATAGCGCGCCCTTGGGGTTCTTAAAAGTCACCTGATGCGTACTCTCATACTCTTCTCCACTCTGGAAGTTAACATCGTGCTGTAGCGTCTGCTCCGCATTCCTGTTTCCTCCCACCGGTAGCAAGAGGATACTCATATCAAACTCGCCCCATCCCTTCTCGTGGATCGTGAACGGCGGCTCCTTAAAGGCTTGTCGCATGCGTTTCGGGCCGAAGGTCTCGTGAAGGAGGTACGTGACTTTCTCATAGCAGGTGGCGGGGAGGAGCTCGCCAGAGGGCGTGAGCAGGTGGATGGATATGTTCCAGGCGCGCATGGGGTAGCCTTCTTGCTCGGGGGTTTCATTGGTCGTGTGCTGTTGCGTTATGACGCGGACGGTGCGTTTGACCTGGGATTGCATGTCAGTAGGTGGGAGTGGAGGATGTTGTTCATGGGTAGGCCGCACGTCGGGCATGGTGCTGATTCTGTGCGCCAACGGGCGCGGCGCAAGACGTGTGGTAGGGTCGCTGTTGCGTGGGGGAGTGGCGCTGGTGGTGGAATGTGGTCGCCTGAAGTCGCTGAATCGATTGCTCGGTAAGCGTTCTGACCGTGGAAGAAATAGTGTGTATGTTTGGGAGCAGAGTGCGTGTGTTGTAGGTGATGTCAACCTTTGGTGGGAGACGTGAAGTGGAGCTGTGAAATGTGGGGGCTGGTATTATCATTGAGTGAGTGATGGAGACTACAATAGTACAATGGCTCAAGTGTGGAAGGCAATGAGTGACGAAGAGACAATGCTTCCCGTGGGTTCACATGGTCGACATGTTGGACTGAGAGCTGTCCCAGTGAGTCTCCTCTATTGAGAGAGCTCACCTCAGGGCATCGTTTGACGCTGAAGAAGTGTGACCAAACTGGCCATGTTCAATTCTGTGGCGTTGGCTCGATTCATTTTGCTATTCTATCTGATGCTATTGCCGCCCATCTGAGGCGGCGTGATGTGAGGTGCTATGCTAATGCTGGGGGTGGGTTGATCGGGAGTCGATGGTGCGAGGTGCATGGCGAACGGTCGGTGGATCGGAGCGTTCGCAATCCGTGCAGACCATGCGTTCGCGAAGATTGCGACAGTCGCAGAGCGAGGTGCTGTATGCGCCGTACAGTTTGATCGTTGTTAGTGTGACTGCGAAGCTGCCTCCGTGATGTAATGCGCAACAACTGCGCGTATCAGGCTCGGGGAGAGGAGCAGGTCAAGATGCGCCACTGTGGGCTTTGGTGGGCCAGGTAAGCCACCTTACAAGCCAGACGACATCGATCTACGACGCCTTGCTGAAGAGCGCCTCATTCTCCGACTGCGCCTTGATGAAGGCGTCCTTGAAGAGGTTGGCATTCTCCGAGTTTCCGAAGCGGATGGCGAGCGTCTGCGCCTCTGGCTCACCCTCTGACACATCGGCAGCAGCATTCCACACCCAGCTGCGGTCGCTGCCGACGTTGGGCGAGAGCTTCATGTCCGGCACAACTAGACAATCGTCAGCACCGTCACCCCTTCTTACAAACGAACATAAAACATACCATAATGATTCGCGCAGACCTTCAACGTCTTATCCCGCCTCATAACCAACCTCGTCTTCCCATTCTCCCGATGCTTCAACAACCTCACATCTCCAGTACCCCTCTCCTTCCACTCCCTGCTCTCACGATCAAATTTGAACAACTTCGCCCGCATCTTGAAAGTCTGCTCCTCCAGCTCTTCATTCGTAGCCGTGTTCACCTTCTCCGTCAAGTGCACAACAGGCTCGAAGTGCACGTCAGCCTCCTCCTCCTCGGCCTTCTCGTCCTCATCGCCGCCCTCGGCTGCCTCCTTTGCCTTCTGAGCTTTGGCCGAGCCGGAGCGGTCGTTCTCCTCCTCGTCGGCTGCCTTGGGTGCTACCTTCTTGGCGCCACCGCCGCCGAACATGGAGAAGACATTGTCCTTTGCTGCAGTTGCAGTCTCGGCTGCCTTCTCGGTGACAGTCTTTGGCTTCTCTTCGGTTGTGGATGGGGTAGATGCTGAAGTCTCCTCCACCTTGGGCTCGGTGGGCTTCACTTCGTCTGCCATGATGGATGTGGAATGAGATGCGGTGGTCGGTGGTGATGTGGTATTTGCGCTTGTCTGAGGATTTGTAGCGCGAAAGTGTTTGACTCCTGGAGCTACCAACAAAAAGTCGCCGTTGCAGTCAACGGAGTTCTTGGCGAGAAATGTTGGTGCCTGAGGCTTGTGAATCTCAGACTCCACACGAAGTGAAAAGGTCCAATTCATTCATCAGCAAGGAGCATTATTGTGAGAGCTACTACAATGGATTTGGTATCCACATGTGAGAGAGGACACTCACAGGTACAGCGGATGCCATAAACAACATGTCCGGCAAGATCAAGTCCAAGGACCTGACCTATGACTCCAACCTGCCACCCTTCTTGCAGCGTCTACACGCCAAGAATACAGGCTATGGCCCTGACAACGACCCAGATCGTCACGAGAGACAGATAGCGCGTCCAAAGAAGGCCAGGAACCCTGATGACGACGATGGACCTACCGTAGTAGACGAAACCGGCGAGCAAGTCTCGAAGGAAAAGCTCGAGGAACTCACGAAGGCGGAGGCTCCAGATGAGACCGCTGGTGGGACAGTCACTGGAGAGCTAGATGCGAAGGGCGAGGCTGAGGTCTCGGGCGCACTTCCCAACGACAAGGATGCAAGCCATGCCAAGGAGGTGAAAGCTGTCAACGGAGCTGTTGCGAAGAAGCGAAAGGCTGCCAAGGTCGTAGGACAAGACGAGAATACTGAGACCGAGCCTCAGGATGAGCAGAAGTCCGCGAAGAAGGCGAAGAAGAAGGGCAAACCTGTCAAGCTGGCTTTCGACGAGGACTGAGACAGGCCACTGCATCACAGTTCTAAGTCCATGTGTACCCAGGCATCCGACGCTGGACGACTTCAGAAACAGGACCGAAGTCCAACTCGATCTCCTGCTGTCGAGAGGCACTGAGTAAGTCTCGTTATGCATCCTCGCTCTACTCGATACCTTCGTGATGATTTCATATATTGGAGCTGTCCTAATTCACCACGGTGATTGAGGATGACATACACATACGCAACTAATCTGACAGTAGTCGATACGTTCGAAAGGAATATTCGAGAGTCTCGTCTGTACACTGCTGACCAGTCACTAGATTTGCACACCCTCGGATTAGGACGTGACTTCTATGCAATGTTGTGATGGCAAGCATGTCTTGCTCTTCCAAGGCTGGCTCGTCACCCGATCTACTGCATCTATACATGCTGAACAAGAAGTAGCTATGGCTCGCCACTGCGCCCCATGCAACGATCCCGCCGAGGTCGAAAGCCCAGGATGTGGAGACCGCGATCACTCGGACGTCCGCTCGTGGGATCGCCTACCCGTGCGAGCAGGATGAGGGTGCTATCACTCCTGGTTCGCGGGTTGGTTCCACTGAGGTGGGATAGATGATCTGATGGATATCGCATGTTTTGCACACGGCCCTCGTGTGACGCGCTGTCGCATCAGTGCGGCTGAGAGAGTTAGGTAGGCCGGATGCACTAGCGAATTGCTGCTGTCGTCGTAGTAGGCGATAGAGGGTCCCAGGAGGTCCCATAGTCACTCGGGCAACAGAAGACTCGATCACTCCACCTTCTTCCTCTTCTTCCGCGCCTCCCCTCTCTCGTCCACAGCCCCATCCTCAGCCTTTGCCCTCTTCCCCTTGCTCTTCTTCTCCCCATCCGCAGAATCAACCCTCACACCCTCCCCCTCAGCATCCCTGACCTTCTTCCTCGCAGGTTTCTCCTTCAGCCCCTCATCCCTAATCTGCACCGCCCTTTCCTCGCCTCCAACCTCAGCAGCGACAACACCACTGCCCACGCTATCTCTTTTCCGCTTCTTCGCCTTCTTCGCCTCATCTTTCGCCTGCAACCTCGCACTCGCCTCAGCTGTGACATCCTCGTACTGCACCTGCGACTCTCGGGCCCCAAGTGGCGTGTTGTTCGCTCCTTTCTGCCCAATCAACGCGGCTGCCTCCTTCGCTTTCCTCAGTGGCAACCGCTGCTGCCGTGGTCCTTGACGCTTGTTCGGCTTCTCCCAGGGTCTTACGCCAGTAGGTCGGTCTTGCGCTGCTTGGATCTTGCGCTGTCGCTTGGAGAGCTTGGGGACTTGGGTCTGCTTGATGCGGTTGGTAGTCTCGAGCTTGGCGCGCTTTGAGGATGTCTCGGACGAATCGTCGGAGTCGTCCACAGCCGACGCTGAGCGCTTCGCTGCAAGTGTTGTGCGAGGTGGGTTCGCAGCCGGGTTGAAAGCCAGCACAGCCTCCTTCGCCTTCTCCACACTCGCCCTCAACGCCTCAAACTCCTCGAACAGCGGCCCCGCGACCTTTCCATGCGCCTCATCAGGCGCCTGCAACTTCAGCAACTCCTCAAACACCCCCAGATAGCTACTCGTCGTGCCCGTCCATGCTTTCACCAATCTGTCAATATACGTCTCGTGCACGAGGCCGTTGTTCTCCGCATCGCCATTCGGGAGCTTGACGTGCACTTGCTGCACAACTACGCGTGCTGTGATTAGATGCGCCTTTTGTTCGTCGAGCGCTGTGACTGCAGCGCGAACAGAGTCAAATAAAGGCTGGGAGGCAGAGTAGGCGGCTTTTGTGCGGGTGTCGGGGGTGGAGGTTGTGGTTGTTGTTGGAGTGGAGGATTTACGAGCCATGGTGGGCGGTGGGGGGTTGGCGTGGCCCGGGGTGCAAAGGAGGATGCAATACGATTGGAGGTGTTTGGGTGCAGGTGCAGCCAGAACTTTTCTGTGGAGCATGTTCAGTCAAGGAAGGTACGCCGAGGTGAACCCTGAAGTGAACGGCAATATGGCTTGGCATCCCTCCATCAACGCAAACATCTACACGTTTCAAAGTCACCTCCCTCGAACGAACTTTGCAAGAACGCTGATCTTATAGTAATTTTGAGATCTGCTCGATCTATCGCCAGTCTCGTAACTGATCGAACTGCATTACAAGCTTTAATATTACACCCTGAGGACTACCAGCGTTCGATCACAGCTTCACTGAGAGTGTACGTTCTGGGACCTCGAATAGTGAGCTCGACGATACGGACCATGGCGGTCGCCGAAAGCGATAATCCACTCATCAAAGCTCTTCCACCCGAGACAGACTACATCAGCTACCTCACGATCGTCGAGCATTACCTGACAGAGGACAATCTACCAACCCTCCATAAGGTTCTCCAGGACCAAACGCTGACTACGAACATCGGCTGGGATCTCGTTCACGTACTAGCTCCGCTCTTGCCACAGTCATCCGAGTGCCTTCAGGACATCGCTCGCTTAGGCAATCCACGCGAGGTAATCCTGAAGGTGACTGAGTCATTACGCCTGATCGACTACGGTCTCATTGACGAGGCGGAAAATGCGCTCGAGGACGCTGAACCAGGCGCCTCGAAGCAGCCGCTTCGCACTGCTACTACGGAGGCATCCAGTTCCGAACCGACACAAGCAATCGAGGCGCCTCCACCCCTGCCATTGCAAGTCAGTCAATTCATTGCTCTGCTATCGATGCTGTCGACACTTCACCTGCGGATCAAGACAAAGTTCCCTTCGCGATTCTTGAGTACTACACTACAGGCGGTCCTGGCAAGCTTCTCGAACTCCGTCGGCCATCGCGAGGACATGATCGTGGCAATTGTGCAGTTCGTAAAGTCCGTCCAAGGCATCCAGAGACCTGCTTTACCATCACGAAAAAGCAGCGGTATGATGCAAAAAGCTCTTGCAACCGCTACATCAACCAATGCTGCGGATCCCGAGGCCGACTTAATATCTGTTTCGTCCCCTGGAGATGCTGCGATTCAGACGAAGCTCTTGCAATCGTTTGTGACACATGTGCTGGAAGAG
>JAVRRP010001100.1:0-11468 GCA_036872775.1 Oleoguttula sp. CCFEE 5521 | reverse complement strand
CCGTCAAGCTCGCCTGCCATGTGGAGGAAGTCGAGCTTGGCGGCGGCCTCCCAATCTTACGGAACGGCATTCTCGTTGGCCTCATCCCAGGTCCAGACCTCGAGTTCGCCCTTGACAGGCTAGCCAGCGACGATGATGCTCAATGTTTTATGAGCGCCCAAGACCGCTGGCAAGGACCCGATCGAGCCGCCCAGCGTTGTGACGCTGATAGCGACCTCATCTCCCTTGATGGCACCGCCGAGGCCGGGACAGCTGAGGCCGATACCCAACCTCCCACCACGAAAGACCCGACAGACTTTACTCCCTACATCGACCCGGCGCCCGTGTCTCTAGATATTTGCAGTCCGATGGACTTGGTGTTTGAATGCTTTGTGAAGCTAGGATTGAGGTATATCTGCGTTTTGCGGGAGGGAAAGTTCGTGGGCCTTGTGCATAAGAAGGCGTTTGTGAGGTACGTCAAGGAGACGCATGATTTGGAGTTGAAGCATTAGACGTATGGGCATTTGCATTGGATTGGGGAGGATCTGGGGTTTGGCGGATTGTGAGCGACTGCCGCGATAATCTGAGTGATAGACAGGGCCAATGTCATGTACTACCTCGTCAGCAGGTTCCAACTGCTAATATTGGCCTCACTGCTTGCCCTCATGTCCTTGAGACGCCTGTGCCTTGGCTCTCGGGGACTGTGCGTATCGCCTCCCAGTTCATACCTTCGTTCTTATGCTCTCCATCACGGGGCATTGTTGCTTGGTATCGTCAAGAGCTGCGGATCGGTGCACACTGCTTATCCCTCCGAAGTTACTCTCTCATCGGCCGGGTGGGCGTTAGAGGTACTTGTGGTGCGAATGATGGGAGCACAAGGCTCTACAGACTTTTGAAGAGGAGAGTGGCAATAGCACCGGACGGGAGACTGCGCTGCCTGTCCTCGTACAAGCGAGTCGTATGTTATTAGAGCACATCGACAGGAAATCTATCGTCGACCTTGCATTCTCACGTGATCTTGCGAATGTCAGTGGACAAATAGTGCGGCGAAAGCAGCGAGTGAGCCTCAACAGCGTGTGCTGGCAGCGTCCATCGTCGAAATAGGAATGTCGACTGCCGTTAGTGTCCGCAGCGTCGGCAATCAGTCCGCGTCGAAGCAGTGAGGTGAGGAAGGGGCGAGGGCAGAGTCATCCGTGCCTACCTCGTTGGAGCGACTCACCTGCAAATGTGTCCGGCGCCGCTACCGCGATGACATTCGACATACATCGAGTGTAGCAGAAGGCGTATTAGAAGCGGTCTTACACGTGGAGCCGCGTCAGGAGGTGGTGAGATAGGGAAGAGGGACGGTGCGGGTTGTACATTACTACGCACTGTTGTCTTCCATGCCGTACGCCATCGCTTGCTTCTGAACGTCAAATTCTCTTTATACAAGTATCGAGAACAGAAAGTTGTGGGAGTCTACAAGTCCGCCTGTACCGCACACAGCGAGGTTGGCCCTCAGGTCAAGGGCGATCAGTCCGCTCCAGCGTACAGATCAACAATAATGTTCACACCAGCCACCAATATCTCAGCAGCGATGAGCACGATGACGATCCACTCCAGGTACTCGCCTACGATATAGTCAGCACAATCGTCACCCACAACACAGCTCCACAAACTCACCATGCGTATGCGTCAACTGATCCTTCAACACCTGCAACAGGTCCGCAATAACGTCCAGCCGTTCCGTCAGCAACCCGACTCTCTGGTCCATTTCCAAGTAGCTTCTCACAGCCTGATAGACCGGGTCTAACTGCGGCTCTGCCCACATAAGCTCCGGCGCGTCAAGAACTGAGCCTTGAAGATGGATGTTGATGCGCAAGATGAAGAGCTCGCCGATTTGCATGTTGATCTCACGGCGGGTGAGGTTGATGCGGCCGTGGCGGGCGATCTGGGACGGGATCGATTGGGTGGTTGTGATGGTCGCGTCGACGAGGTCTTCGTATAGGCTAGTCTGTGAGAAGATGTGTCAGTGTACTGCTATCGAGTAGTCTGTGAGGGTAGTCAGTACCTTCGTGCTCTGCGCGAGAGCATGACTTATAGCCAACTTGGTCATGTAATTCCGCTTCTCCCGCAACGAGATGAAGTCGTTGTATATCCGTGCCTGATACTCTCTCGTGTAGTAGAAATTGAACGTCTCCGTCTGGATATCATCAAGTCCAAGTTTCTCTTGCTCAAACTTCGCAAGCTCCTTGAGAAAGCGTTGCTCCTCCTTGACAGTCATGCCCCAGATCACCACCACACCATACTCGAACAGGAAAACCTCCGGTATATGTACTGTAGTGTCAAAGTCAGGCGTAATAGGTCGATCTAAGGTGACGGCGGCAGTATCGTCCAGGACTTCCGGCTCTATTGCTTCGTTTGAGTGCTGCACAGCGTTCCCCTCCTCCTCTTGCAGATCCATCAAATTCTCCCTCCTCGTCTCAGCATTTCCCTCGACCTCGATAGCACTATCACTGAATCTCCTCTGCGGCTGACTCTGCACGTCTTCAAGCCTTGGCCTCGGGGTGGCACTCTCTTCCTCGCTCTCCCGTCTCTGCTTCCTCTTTTCCCGGTACTCGTAGGGTGTGTACAAACACTCGTCAAACAGCTTCGGCTGCGCTGCACGTCCCTTCCGAGCACCTTTCAAGTACCTCACCAGCTCTTCTAGCCTGTAGCTTCCAGCAGTGCAGTACGCAGTCACTCTCGGCAGCTTATCCCGATCATCCTTCCCTAGTCTCGCCGCGTCTCGCCGTGCGGTTGGATCCTTGATCCGCGTGAACTGACTGTACACGTCCCTCCCACTCTCCTCGTCCATGCCATCCTCATCTTGCTCCGGATTTGGCAGGAGCTTCAACTTCTGCGTCCGCACTGAAGTCCGCTGGGGTCCGATCTTGCTGGCTGGGTTTGTTACCTGCAGCGGAGCGCCAGAGCTGTTTCTTCTTCTGAGTCTGGAGTTCAGAGCGGAGAGCATGGGTTGCGAACCATCTCGAGGCGGATTCGATTGCGAGCCGATGCCGGTGCTAGAGACTGTACCGGGGGAGAGAGCGGAGGCGGAGGAGAAGCCGGGACGTCGGCGGGGAGGGGAGGCGGAGGAGACGGTGGGGTTGAAAGTGACGGATCGCGCTGGTTTTATTGGCCGGGCATCGGTGGTTGGCAGCAATGGCGTGGATTCTGTCGTTGCCGCCATGGTGCAACGAACGTGGTCGGCTTCGCAGTCGCCAGTGTTCGTACAATGTCGTGTCTAGAATTAGGGTCGCGGACAAAGTTCTGGACTCGCAACAGCGTTCTCAGCCAAGCCACAGCAGGATATGGTGCAAGATGCAGATGCTATCAATGGCCGAGAACTTGACGTCTGCTCCAAGGAGCTTTGACCAATGACGGCTCGGTCATGGGCGCGCATGGCTAGCGTAAAGTAGAAGTTACAGGCTTCACTTTCTGGCACACGTTTATACAGACGAATGCACATCTTTTCAGATAGCCAACACGTCACATGAAGTTGTCAATATTGCCTTTACTCGTCCGAGTACACCACGTGTCTAAGAGTCTATCTAGTATATCCGTCGAGATCTGTCTCACCGACTGCCTGCGCACCAGTGCATCCCCCATCACAGCATTCACGTAAGAGCCTGTGTTGAACAGCCTCGTCTCCCCCACTCTCCGCATCTTCTTCTCATCCTCACCAGTCAGCCTTCGTCTACCGAAGGCAGCTACACGTCATTCACGCGAAGCAACTCTTCCCTTGCCACTCGCAGTCCCCTTCTCAGTATCACTTCCGTCCGATACAGCAGCGCCCATTTCTGGTCCCTTTGAATCGCCGTGCTTCGCAGTCTGACGGCGAAAGTACGCTCGCTTCATGAACTTCCAGCACTCGACGCCAAGGAAGAACAATAACGTAGCAATGCACACGATTGCCCACTCCCACGTGATCGCCTCGTGTTTGAACACGACGCGATTTATGACGGGGATATAGAGCGTCGGGAAGATGGTGACGAAGCCGAACAGAATCGCCCAGAAGAGGAACTTGTTGCGGCGGACGTCGTAAAACCTGCATTGCGAAACGTAATCAGTCTCATGGCTTGATGGTAAAGCGGAAGCAGGACTTACCACTGCGTGAAATACTTCTTACTATCCGGTTGCATCCGAAAGAAGCTTCGTCGCATGTCGACGAGCTCCCAAGCTAGGAACAGCGCGAACCACGTCAAGCAAGCGAAGCAGGTAGCTCGTGCACGGAAGACAGTGTCGCACTCGGCCGAGTACGTCTCGTTGCAGCCAATACCGATCTGGCCGTCGCCGAAACCGAAAAGGACCAGTGAAAAGGCACCAAGGCATAGAGCGGCGATCCAGAGTCCGTAGCTAAGCATATCCACCAGTACCTCGGTGGTGAATACGCCGCGCTTGAGAGACTGCGGTGCGCGGTCCATTATGCCTGGCGTGGCTCGTTCGAACCCGAGGCCCATATCTGGCATGCCGGACGTGATCATGATGACCTGGAACTGAGTCAGATTTGCATATGGTGCTCGCATCGACTCATACATACCCACATGATCTCGACCGGAGCTAATGGAAAAACGGAAAGCCTGCGAGCGTCCTTGAATGCCAAGCCAACCAGCAGCGTGCAAGCTTGAGCGATGTTCTCGGCCAGCAGATGGAGGATGAACTTCTGGATGTTGTCAAACATACGGCGTCCCTCTTCGATCGCATTCAGGATTGACGCGAAGTTGTCGTCGGTGAGGACAATATCAGAGGCGTCTTTGGCGACGTCGCTGCCGGCCATGCCCATGGCAATGCCTACGTCAGCCATCTTCAAGGACGGAGAATCATTGACCCCATCGCCGGTCTGTGAGAACATTAGCATAGTGCTCCAACGGAAATCAACATCATATCGCATACCATCGCCGCAAACTTCTTCCTCCGATGTAGCGCTTCGATCATGCGCACTTTGGTATGCGGAGCACAGCGCGCTACCACAAGCGGTAGCTGAGGCAATCTGCCCACCTCATCGTCGCTCAGCTTGTCAAAGCTGCTTGCAGTCATGACGAGGGAGTCCGAAACGTCCTTAGACAGCTTCTGTAGCTCTGTACGCGAGGGTAGTATACCGACCTCAATGGCAATCGCACGCGCCGTTCCAGGGTGATCGCCTGTCAGCATATGCACCTCGATCCCGGCGTTACGACAACCAGATACTGACGCAGCGGACTCGGCCCTTGGAGGATCGTACAGGCCAATCAGCCCTCTGAGGGTAAGATCGCACTCCACAAGCTCTCGATTGATGTCTGTCTGGAAGTCGAGCTCGGCTGGCGCGGCTCGACTTGCAAGAGCGAGCACACGGAGCCCTTGTGAGGCAAATTCATCGACCGTGTCGAGGATCTTAAGACGCTGCTGTTCGGTCATCGGCGTGGACTCCTGAGAATCAGCCGAGGGGTAGAAGCTCGCGCAAGACTCCAGAACACGCTCCACTGCACCTTTGGTGAAGACGTGAACCTCCTCCGTCTGAGTATTCGACATGACCACCGACATTTTCTTCACATCCGAATCGAATGGGTACTCAACCAGTGTCTGCCAGGGACCACCTTGACTCTCGGTCATCCCACTGCGCTGCCAACCGAATCTGCAACCGAATATGTTGATAGCAATTTCGGTAGGGTCGCCTCGAGCGTGCCAGGTCGAGTCATCTTTGCTCTGCCAAATAGTCGACAAGTTCGCAAGTGCGGCAACATCTAAGAATGCCTTGAGATGTGTGTTGTTCGACACTGTCGAGACGTCAAAGGCTTGCGCTTCCGAAGCGTCCTGCCCAGCAGTGTTCTTCAGCGTCACATGTCCTTCAGTGGGGTCCGAGGGGTTCTCTGCGTCTTCGACAGACAATACACCGCATGCAGGTACATACGCTCGCTTAGCGATCATCTTTCCCTGCGTCAAGGTGCCGGTCTTGTCGGAGCAGATGTCCGTGACCGCGCCAAGTGCTTCGAGTGACTTCAGATTTCGAACAATGACGTGCCGCTCGACCATACGCTTTGTGCCAGCTGCCATAGTAATGGTAAGTACGACGATCAGCGAGGCCGGGATCATGCTCAGTCCTGTCGCCACGGCATATATAATGACTTCTCTCTCGTTGGAAAAGCTGTTCGCCGCAAGGACAATGATGGCGCACACCACAGCAACCCAGAACAGCAAGATCGCAAGCCAGGATAGTTTTCGCTGGAGAGGCGTGCCAACATTGACGCCCAGAAAGCGTCCGACTGCATCTGTCGCAGTCAAGCTCCAAGCCTGGGCATAGCGATGTGGACCAGCCTTGCCATCGTCGTTGCGTTTGACAGTGCGGACCTGATATGCCGTCAGCGGGCTTCGTCACTACGATGCGAGAATATTGCCTACTTTCGACCCCGTGGCTCGCAGCGCAGCAGCAATAGAACCGATCTCGGTGCTCAGACCTGTCGCGAAGACCACACCGCGAGCTCTGCCCTTGGTGACGGTCGATGAGCTGTACGCAACGTTGAGACGATCTCCTGGTCCCGTGTCCTCGTCGAGTTCAAGCAGAGGTTCTTTGTGAACTGGCAAGGACTCACCAGTCAACAGCGCCTCGTCGGTCTCGAAGTTGACGCACTCGAATAGTCTGCTCTGTTGTTAGTGTTGTTACGGTCTTCAAGGCAAGGCCGACATACCTCAAGTCGGCTGGTACAGTATCGCCAGTAGTCAACTCCACGATGTCGCCAGGGACAACCTCGATGGTAGGCACAGTAACATTCTCGCTCCCGCGCAACGCACTCGCAGTAGGCGAGCTGAGGCTCTTCAGTGAGTCCATTGTCTTCGCAGCGTTGAATTCCTGCCAGAAGCCGACAACAATGTTCAGTACAATGACTGCGGTTATGACACCGCCTTCAATGTACGATCCAATGCCGAAGCTGACAGCCATGGCCATTACAAGCACCTATACACGAGTGGATCAGCGCCTCCGAGGAATGATTTTAGGGAATGGTACACCTCACTAAAGTCATGGCATTGGCAATCTGACGGAGCAAGATCTTTGCTGGTTGCACGCCCGCACCGTCTCCGAGTTCGTTGGTGCCGTACGTTGTTAGGAGCTCTTTGGCTTGAGCAACAGTGAGGCCGTCATCTTTGTTGGCTTGGAGCTCCTCGATGACCGCGGCGGCAGAGAGTGCATGTGCTGGTTTTGATAGTGGCTTGTTGCCTGCCCCAGGCGCTTGCCCATTGTCTCTAGTGGACATGATGTGATCGAAGTGCAGTCCTGACAGCCTTGGTGATAGGAAGATAGAAACAGGAATTAATTTTACTGCGGTCAACCTGGGAGATCAGATCTTGTACTCCTCGCCCAGCCGTGTCACACCCATGCTCAGTGGCGACCGCTTGGCGGTGTCTACAATGACGGTTGCCCTGAGGTATGTCCTCCACCTGCCAAGGCAACTTATGGTATAGTCTTTCGAGAACGAAACCTTCGACATCGAGACATCTCAGCCGTGTTACCGGGAAAGACAGAGTCGCCGCCCGATTGCCTTCCGAATACGGCAGTGAGGGTGTCTCACCACGACCTCATCTGCCTGTATCGACCCATATGAATGGTGAGATATGTGGACATAGTGGGAAGTGATGTCCACAGTGAGGTACCACGTGAAGTAAGGTAGTCACCGAGATGGCGAGCTTGGCGCGACGTGCTTGGCGACGGGAGACACGTCACTCGAACGGAACGACTTCCGACACAGCTTTAGCAGCTTCCCTCGTTCCTTCAACAAACTCTACTGGGAGTACATCCAGACACTGCCCGTTCCGATGAGTGCGCCGCTTTAGTACGTGCGTCAACGGCTCAGCCAGTGACAACAGGCGCGAGCAGTTGCCAGCGCAGGCCAAATCCCATGCCTTCCCGGTTGTTTAGGGCAATATTTACCTCATGCGAACTTTGTCAATCGCCACAGTAAGACAATCGTCGCCTAGTATATACCCTGCGTCCTATATTGGAATGTATCATAGAGCCTCGTAAAGTAACTCCCCACGCTTTTCTCAATCAAATTGTCAACAAATTCCTTGGCCTGGTCTTCGCTCTTTTCCAGCACGAACCGCCCTCTCAGTGCTGCTACAACGCTAGGCAGACCCGAGCCAAAACACGCCATCCTGCTCTCTTTGCCCATGAGCTCGACTAGCATGACGATCCTCTCCGCGTCGCGACGCAGGGCTTGAAAGGCGTCTTTCAGCAAGTCCTTGAATCGGAGGAAAGCGGTGCTGTCAATTCCACCCAGCAGCTCGACGTACTCGAAGGTCAGCTTGAACGGTGCGGCTTCGAAGCCGATGCTGCCGGGAGAGTTGGAGAGCATGAAGCCAAAGTCGATATGGATGACATGCCCTTCTGCATCGATCAATATGTTGCCATTGTGCCTGTCCTTTAGCTGCAGTATGTAGCATATTATACTGTACGCTGCAAGACTCTGCGCGAAATCATCGATTGCGTTGCTGTAAGCTGGACTGTCTGCAGCGCCGAAAGTCTTCAGATAGTGGTCCTTCAATGTGGCGATGGGCCGGGTCCGTACGTTAGGGTTGGCGGCGATGCTGGCAAGCGTGAGTGAGCGCTTGAGCGAGTGTAGTGAGATGGCATTGGTAATTGTCTCCAGTATGCCCGAACTGCCGCCTGTGACCAAAATGCGCATGTCTTTAACCCAGACGTCAATCCCGCGCTCTTGCCAAATCCTTGAACAGGTATTGATCAGCTGACAGGCAAAGGCTTCTTGACGGAGATCATCACCGGTCTTTACAATGACCGATAGCAGGTCCCAGCCTTTGACCCAGCCGTACGGAGATGACCTGCGAATGCGCTCCTTCTTCTGCTCCCAGGCTTCACCAACAGTGGCAGCGGAAGGATCATCTCGATCGCCCTTGCGCTCAACACCACCAGTCTTCATATCATTCTCCATACGGGCTGCACCGCGACCGCCAGTCAACGTGGGGTCGGTGTCTGCTTCGAGCTCACCTTCAGTGAAGTCATCGGGCTCTGCATTTGCAGCAGCGGTACCAGCCTTAGCGATCATTGTGTCGAAATTCGAAGACGCCAGTGCATCGTCAGACAAGAAGCTCTGCTCCTCCAACGACTGCATGCTGGCGATGATCTTGGCTTTGATCGATGCGACTTCAGCCTTTGGTCGTTTAGTAGCGCTGATCTCAAGTTGTGCGAGCATGTGTGCAGCAGTCCGCATGTGCGTCGCCAAAGCGGAAACTTCGGCTTGATCTGGAGCTTGGCCTTTGCCATAGCCTGATGGACGTGCACCTGGAGTGCTGGCGCGTGTTGTAGGTCCCTCCGACGTCCTTGGAGTCGCAATGCTGGCCGATGAAGACAGGGTACTGACTCCACTAGATAATCTAGGCGGCATGGACGCACCGGCGCGAGGACTGTTGGAGCCGTTCGGTCGATGTTCAGGTCCTCGCAGCAGAGCAGGACTGCTGAGGTCGCCCAGAGTCGGCTCGAAGACACTGTCATCTCGGCCGCGGTCTCGTGGCGACTGCATGCGCTCAAGCTCAGCCCGTGCAGCATCTGAAGTATCGAAGAGCCTGCGTTGCTTCTTGCCCTTATCGGACAACAGTGCTGCGAGAAGCTGCTCGTTCTGTTCGCTATCGGGATCGAAGTCAAAGTCATCATGTATGATCTCCAGCATTAGTAGGTAAGGTACCTTCGCCGCACTGTTCAGACTGGTCGCCTCGGCAGGATTCAGTCGTACAATTCGGTGATGTCTGCTCTTGCTCGCAGTTCCGTCGACAAGGGTCGGCGGACATATGAGCGGTATGTCAACTTCAGCAGGCAGATCCTGGCCGACGAGAGCCAGTTCAGCACGCAACGCGCTGAGTCTAGCTGGCTTCGGTACCGCGACGAGCCGTGAAGAGATGCCCTCGAGTGCTGTCAAGAATTGCATCTCGCTCCGGAAGTAGTTCTGACGGAGTAGCCGGGTCTTGTGTTCTCGACTCATCGTCGATGGAGCCATATTGCGCGGCGCAGTAGAGTGTCTTCTCGACAGCTCGCTCGGTCGTCTGGGTACACCCGGCGACAACGGACCATGTCGGTTGCCCACACTTGCTTTCCGATGTTCAGGTAGAGACATCGTATCAAGTGAGTCATCAGGCCCTTGTGTCATCACGGCGAGGGAGTGTCGATGTGTGGGCGGATCTCGCAGCTCCATCAGCCGTGGCGAAGCGGCCAGACGCGGGGAACTCGGCTGAGTCCGCGAAAGCGTGATGTCGCTAGACTGCAACGCGACAGGTCTGCGGGTCTTCCTACGAGCAGGATCTTTCGCTTCGCTAGTACTCGACCCTGCTCGTCTAGAAGTGGTCGTATTCCCCGTGACGGTGTGACTTCGTCCCAGCTTCTGCACAGATGCCATATCTGGCACGTCGTCCTCCATTGGCCGCGGTCTCCTAGCCTGCGCGACCGCTAAGGGCATTGCAGCCTGAGCCAGCATTGGCATGCCTATACTCGCCATCACCAGACTTGATAGCACAGTGACCGACAGCACATTCTCGTGTATCCTATCCCTTCTGACAGCGTCTGTCGCACCAAAGACAATACTCTGTACCCGGTTGTACACCCTCCTACAAGTCCTGAAGGCCTCGCTTGCTGGCTGCGCAGAAAGATCATGCAAATACGTTTGGAATAGCCAGAATGTCTACATTCCACGTTAGCACCCCATCCGTTTCCCCTTTACCGTCGCGCAGCACTCACCAACAGCGCTCCCCCAACACTCTCCTCACATAAGTCTACCACGAACTCCTCCAACGCCATACTCTCATTATCCACACTTACAACCAAATGGCATAGTTGCGGCAAGAAGAATTCAATCTCCTCATAGCTGAACGTCCGCAGCTTCGAGCACAGCGCATAATGGATGCCGACATGCTCTGCGTAGCGCGCAAGGTAGGCGACGGTAAGGGATGGGTCCTTGTTGAAGTGCTCGGAGTCGAGGAAGCGTGAGAGGAGCTGCCAGCTCATGGGTGCGGTGGTCGTTCGAGATGCCTAGGCCGTAGAAAACTATAGTCTCATGGAGGATGGAGCGGGATATGTGGTATGGGCGGTCGACACTGGACTCGGCTAGGGATCGAGGTCATTGTATGTTGGCCATATGCATGTGAGAGATGAGCTCGGAACGGCGGTGTCTGATCGGATCCGGATGTTTGGGATTTGCAGTGATGGCAATAAACACTTGATTGTATACTTATGGTAGCGACTGTCATCCGAACACATTCAGAAGTGAGATGAGAGCAAGTCGCATGGCTTACATTTACTATGGTACATAAAGTGAGGTTGTCCGCTTGCAGCGGCGGGAGAAGGACGGTTGATCAGTGGTACCAATTAGGCTAGTCCCAAAGTTGAGTGCTAAGTTCTATAGTTTTGATAGATAGCAACTACGTCCACTTCGCTACGCATTCGCCGTGACTTCGTAGATATTGCTACTATCACCGTTACTACTACTACCGCCTTTGCT
>JAVRRP010001099.1:0-11479 GCA_036872775.1 Oleoguttula sp. CCFEE 5521 | reverse complement strand
TGCAGTTCATGGAGTAACGGCAACTCACCAGGTGCTAGAATCCACGGCCACTGGCCCGGAAGTGCAGCGCATGTTACCATAGTTCGCAGAGAGCCGCGGTGGGAGGACTGGGAGTATGAGTACGTGCGGCGTGAAAATCGTTTCTCGTACTTCGGCAATGGCTGGACCAAGGCTGAGCAGGATCCCGAGAGAGATATGACGTCCTACCTGCGATTGCCAAACGAGAATGACTTGAGGGACTTGCACGAGCGTTGGTGGGACTTGTGAGGTATGCTGTACAGGCGAACGACGCAGAAAGTCTAGAGATGAATTGCGCCACTGGCGCGCCCGGTCTGTCGATCATTAGCGTATGTCGTAATTGGATAGCGTCATACGAAGGTACTCACATGTCGAGGTACCTCGTCGTCAAGGTCATCAGGTCCCCAGTCGTCTTCGCTCTCTTGTCTGCTCTGACGCTGCTTGACAATATCGTAGACACACGACACGACGTTCAGTGTGCTGTTCCCGAGTCGTTAGCTTCGCAGACTGACTCTACGTTCGGGTTGACACTTACGCAGCAAGGAATGCGATGAATTTCAGAAGGCCCATCCACTCGCGATTTTGCGGTGCTCCCATTGCAATAGCCACCATCACGACTCCCACCGCAAGCTGGCCTAACACAGCCACCGTGGTAGTGACAAAGCTCCGCGTGCCCTGCTGCTCTAACGTGAGACTCATATGAGCCGTTTCCAGCTTCCGCAGCGCACCGAAAGCGACTCCGTCGACCACAGCACAGATCATGCCAGTGGCACTACACAGCCAGGCGAATTTGACTTCATCGCCGTTCGAAAAGCTCAACGGCCGCGTAACGAAGACGGCTGCGCCGGTGAACATGAGGGCGAAGCTGCAGAAGATCGTGAGGACGTGGATGAGAAGCCATTGTTTCGAAAAGTACAAGAGGTAGGTTGAGATATTCGGACGCGTGACTCTGCTGATATTACGTCGGGTATGCCCAGGAGGCGCCGTACTTGAAATGGTATGTTCGCTCTCGTTGGGCAGTGCTGAGTACGCTGGTGGCAAGGACCAGGAGCGTACGGTTTCGAGGAGCTTCATCGTGATGCTGGAAGGAATTCACGTGCTTCACATGTAGCAATGCCTAGATTGGCCATGAAAGGTCGGCCAACATAATGGGTTGTTCGAGGTGCGGCTGAGGAAACCGGCCGAGGATGCAGCTTAGTAAGCAAGTTCTGACGGATGTATTGTGAAGTGATGCGCCGCTGAGGGAAACACTTGACAAAGGTTGGAATCTCGTCCAAAACACTGTCAACGTAGTGAGGTCAGGACGAAGCATCAGAGGACTTGCGTGTCTTAGGTCGTCGTTTTGAATACATGCATGACCTGTAATACGTTGGCCAGCGCTCAATCTGACTTTCCTATGTCGCTTTCGTGCGGTCTCGACACGCCGCAGAGAGGGTACAGACAGTGCGCTCTTTGTTATCGTCCTGTTTTTATAGCACTTTCCTTAGCGAGGCGCATATTGACGACCTTTGGAGTTACTAGAGCTGACACATCTTGCGGACGTACGGCGGCGCTGGGCTACTTTGCGGAGTGCTGCCGCCGGGTGCGCGTGTGCGGCCGCATCTTGGAAGAGTTCGATCTTCGTGAAGCTCCTGGGTCATCGGCCGCAAAGGATAAAGTTGTGTCTTTACGACAATCGAGCTCGATGGATCCTGCATTACGCGGACTTTAGCGGCGTAAAACCTACACTCGTACAGCATCCGCTCACCTTTCTCTTCCCCCCATCTCAACGCAATGGTTCCGGCTGCAGTGCACCATAAGGCCATGCTACACATATTGACAGGCTTAACACCGCAGGCAACGGCTTAGCGGTAGATATATTAGAGGTTTCCATCGCTCATTTCCTCATCCTCAATAGCATCATACATCTTACTTTCCTCTGTTCACTTACGACCATTGCGACTTCATATCGAAGCCAACAGAAGACACATAACCTCTGCTTGCCACTTCTCGAACAACTGCCTGCCCGATACTCAATCACTATGCCTGCCCCAAAGACCCCATACCAGCCCTACGCCTCGGTCCACCAGAAGACCAATGGTCCCGGCGACGCCCGTCCCACAGCTCTTCAAGTAGTAAAAGACGAGAATGCCATCGATGCTCACCGCGGTCGCGTCTTCTTGATTACGGGCACATCTTCTGGACTCGGTGTCGAGACTGCACGCGCGCTGTACGAGACTGGCGCCACACTTTACCTGTCTGCGCGCCAGATCCCGAAGCTCGAGAAGGTCGTGGATGATATCGTAGCTAATGGGAAACTCGAGGGCGTGCCGAGGCCGGAGATTCTAGAGATGCATCTGGACTCGCTGGAGAGTGTGAGGAAGGCTGCGGAAGAGTTCATGGGGAGGAGTGATAGGCTTGATGTCTTGATCTGCAATGCCGGTCAGTCGATGGTGACTTGCTCTTCTCTAGCAATCGAAACTGACGATTCATCACAGGTGTCATGGCTGCGCCCTATAGCAAGACTCAAGACGGCCTTGAGACACAGTGGGGCACGAATCACGCCGCTCACTTCCTTTTCTTCCAACTGCTCAAGCCACTCATGCTCGCCACCGCAGCGAAGAGCGGACAAGACGCCCGCGTCGTTACAACCTCCTCAGTCGGCCACCGCTACGGCGGTGTCCGCCTTGATGACATCAACTGGGAGGACGGCTCATACGACAAGTGGAAGGCCTACGGCCAGAGCAAAACATCAAACATCTACATGGCCAATGCCATCGACCGCCGCTACGGCTCCAAGGGCCTGCACGCCACCTCCGCCCACCCTGGTGGCATCATGACCGAGCTCACGCGCCACACGTCGCCAGACGATTGGGCGCGCGCCGGGCTCGACATGGAAGCTCTGGCACCTGTCTTCAAGTCACCTGAGCAGGGCGCTGCGACGCAGACGTGGGCTGCTATTGCGAAGCATTTCGACGGGCATGGAGGGGTGTATCTGGAGGATGTCGGGGAGGCTGGGGCGGCGACGGAGACGGCTGCTAGTATTTCTCCGGGGTATGCTGGGTATGCTTACGATGAGGAAGCGGAAGAGGGGCTGTGGAAGCTGAGTTGTAAGGTGGTGGGCGTTGAGGAGGATTGAAGGCGGATATATGCAATCTGGCTTTCAATCGAACGTTGTCAACGAGAAAGTAATGTCTAATCAGGGATGGTCCTGCTCTCAACCACGTGCGGACGTTGCCAAAATCAGGTCGTTCCACCGCTTCTTCTCCTTCTGCTGACCTGTCCGAGCGCGAAGCTACCTAGTTTAGCAGCGTACTTTGTGATCGCACAGGAGTAACATTTTGGCAACGCCAAAGCCGTGTTCTAATATACTCAGCAACGCCATGCTTGCTATTATCTAGCGGAACGTCTCGGCCACTCCTGTCTTTAGCATCGGCACGGAGATTCAATTGACGAATGTCTTGCATACCGAGCTCTTCCACCCCTGTACACTCTAGAAGCGACCGTTGTTCGCCGACCGTGCACGCCACGGCACCGACGCCACACATCCCGAGTGGAACTAGATCATCATGCCGTCTATTCGCGATCAACACTTCACCTCTACGTCGGTAGTGCGAACCTCGGCTTCTCCCATCTTTGGTTATTTGCATATGATCTGTGCTAGCGTCGCTGTATAGACGTGCGATCCTTCGATGTTCTCAGCCCCAGCTGCTCCGGCGCGCTCTTCGCAACATTGCCTAAGGTCTCGCTAGAGCAACATGGCGGGACTCATTGCGGCGATGATGTCGACTGGCGTGAAGGTGGAGGCCAAGCCAGGGGCGATATTGCTAGTGGTGCATGACTTTGTCGCGCGCAGTGCGGACGAGCTCAGTCTGGCGAAGGGGGACCGGATTGAGCTGATTGAGAGGGATGATGACTTCGGGGACGGGTGGTTCCTGGGACGGCACCTGATCAATGGGAACACCGGACTCTTTCCTGAGGGTGAGTGGGATGCTCAGAAGAGCGACATGGTGGGTCACAGGGACAGAGGCTGACAAATGGGCAGTGTACACCACTCCGGCGCCGAAGGGAACTCTGACCAACGGGCGGTCTCTCTCATCTGACAGCACAGCAACGATTGGCACGCCCTACGATGCTACCTCTCCAGCAAAACCACCGCAGCAGATATCGCCAGTCACTTCCAAACCACCGCAAATACAGCAGCGCCCGGCCAGCGCGAGTGCTTCGAGTCCCAGCACGACCAGTCCGATGTCGCAAATCCACCCATCACTGCGAACTTCGCTACCCAACGACCCGTCGTCATATGCCAGCATGCAGTCGCCCGTCATGAACGAGACGCTGAGCGTGATCAACGAGCACATCGTGGATATGAATACGCCGCGGACGTCGTACTCGAACGCGCCCAACAACCGCGACACCATGGCTTCGATGGGTTCGGTGTACAGCAATCAACCGTTGAATCGCATGTCATACGTCCCAGGACATGAGACGGACGAGGAGGATATGCATCTTCACTCTGAAGCGGAGGTGATGTCATGGAGTCCGGAGCGCGTGGCAGAGTATCTGGAAGACAATGGCGTGGAGAGATCACACTGCGATGTCTTCCGCGAGCAGGAGATCTCTGGAGACGTGCTCTTGGCTATGGAGCAGAGTAGCGTGTTCATGAAGGAGTTCGATCTCGGTCCGGTGGGCAGGCGACTGCGGACTTGGCACAAAATCAAGAGTCTACAGGACGAGACTCAGATGAGCGCTGCAAGCCAGAGCGGCGGGCCAAAGAGCGTATCAGAATACTCTGTAGGTGGTGCTCCAGCAGACGATACAGCTAATGCTGGTGCCAATGATCTGGGCAGGACTCGGAGTACTAGCGCTGCATCGGCGCTTCCTCGAGGACTCGCGACAGGGCGGCAGAGCATGGTGGAGCCATATCAGCGAAGCAGCACGATGCAGAGCTACACACAGCCGCAGTCCGCTACCACGAGCTCTGCGGTATCTCCACTACAGTCTATGACTTCCTTCTCGCGGCCAGAAAACACCTATCGACCATCAGCACACAACATCAGGTCCATGAACCACACGAAGCGACATTCGAGCGTCGGGAGCATCGAGTCAACAATTGCAAATTCGGTCACGTCTGCTCGGACCGGCCACCGAAAGCAGCCATCTATGGACTCAAAGTGGCAGCCGCCGAGTGCTCCAACGAACGGTGGCACTGCGAATCACAACCACACAGCGAGCTCTAGCTCGGCGCATCCGCTGAGCAGCTTGCAGACCAATCCTGCAACATCCTCACCCTCTTCGCCCGGCGACCTGGACAAAGGCTACTTCTCATCGAATGAGCTGGAGAACAGGAATAAACCTGCAAAGCCGAACGTCCTGCAAAAGAAATCGCTTTCTACCGCGGGGACCCCATCGGAGTCTCGCACGAACAGCATGCTGCAGCAGCCAGCATTCACAGCGTATACACCAATTCAGTCGAGCGAGCCATCCCGAGAACCTGTTAGTCCTGTAGCATCCACTCGTTTCTCCGCCGCTACGACTGCAGTTGCTTCCAAGTTTGGGAGTCTTAGGACATTAAGTACTCCTGCACTCGAAAATAAGGCAATGACTGCACAGGAGGAGACTCCAGTGGTGACGAAGCTCGAGTACAATACACCATCGACACTCAATGCCATCGCATCAAGTCCGACTACTATCAGTGGCGCCAGTGACACTTCAAGCATCAAGCCCACGCGAAGTCCCACAGTCCCTCAGTTGCCATTCTTCATCACGAAGTCGAAAGTCAAGGCGCTCCGGGCTACCAGCGAACGTGTGACTCCTGATGAGAAGATCGCCGTTACACCTTCACCCACATCGATACCTAGTCCTGTCAAGGAAGCTGCGCAAGATTCGCCTGGCGGACGGACTGGCAGCACGACGCCAAGTACGGAGGCAAGGAGCTTCGACATGGGCAAGTCGAACACGAGGACTTCCTCGGGTTCTGGGAGTCTCATGCCACCACCTGCTAGCACGCGAAGTAGACCGCAGCGCAAGGCTAAGAAAGAAACATCTGCATACACCAGAGGACTTCTGAAGGTACCGCCTGCCGAGCAGATGAAGGACTGCGACTACTCTGGCTGGATGAAGAAGAAGTCAGGCTCGCTGATGACGACCTGGAAGCCACGACTGTTTGTGTTGAGAGGTCGCAGACTGTCCTACTACTACTCTGAGCATGATACTGAAGAGAAAGGTCTCATCGACATATCCTTCCACAATGTCCTAGCTGCGCAGAACGAGAAGCTCACCGGCTTGCACGCCACTGTCACTGGTGCAGCAGGCAGTCCCTCAAGTCCTACAGGGGCCCACACACCCACGAATGCCGAGCAAGATCTGAAAGACCACCCTGTACCGACAAGCGAGAACGGCGATGGCATCTTCATTTTCAAGCTCACACCACCCAAACAGGGTCGAGGCGTCACGTTTACAAAACCAACAGTGCACTATTTCGCGGTCAACAGCCGCCAGGAAGGACGACTCTGGATGGCTGCGTTGATGAAGGCTGTCATTGATCGGGACCAGGATGGTGTGGTGACCACAACCTACAATCAAAAGACTATCTCGCTTGCTCGCGCTCGTGCACGCAAGGAGCGACCGCCTGCGTTGCAAGAAGAGGGCATGACTGCCCTGCCTCAGCAAGACATTGCTGAGCTCGATGGCGGGAATGATAGTAGGAGTAGCGTCGTCGTCCATGAGAAAAACGGGCTTGGCATCGAAGGTCTGAACGGCGATGCCATGACTGGCGCGGAGAAGAGCAGTCTTCCTGTCGGTATGGAGGACAGCACTGTGTCATCAACGCCTGATGAAGGCAGATCCGTGGCGCCTAGCTCGATCTTCACGGCCAGCGATCTGGACAGTGCAATACTCACTGAGAAGGAGAGGGAGGCGATCGCTATGCACGCGCCGAGCTGAGGGGTAACCGATCTGGACAGCCCGATATGAGTGAGCGTGGGCAGGCATATGTGCATATGAAGCTGGGTATGAAGGGTAGCTGCAACATGAAACATAGAGATTGCTACTGCAGGCAAGGATCTGCTGGACACTGCTAGGTGCAGGTGGAAAGCTGTAATCACCTTAATGCAAGACCCTTCATCATGGCCACTTCCAGGCGTCTCCTGATTTCATTTCCATTATCAAATGTACGGCAAGGTACGATCTTAGCGGGACGGAACGCAATATACACCTGGATGATCTCGTCGCACAAAGGCATGATCAGATCCACGCTCGCTAGAGAGGAAGAGACATTGTATAAGCTGCACACTCGACTTGCTCACACTTCACCTACATTGCCACGCTAGCGTACTGCTGTGACGGATCGTACCGAAAAGCACCCAGATTTTGTCTCTGGGGTGCTCTTCTTACCTCCTCCACACCATCGAGCACACGAGCTCTGTCACTTACTACTCGACGCTTGAGCCCGCATCTTAGCCTCCACAACTGCATCTGACGACTTCTCAATTACTTCCATCGCGCCATTGGCCGGCTCAATCGACCACTGTACCTCTCAACTACCTCACGCTACACTGCAAGCTTGCGCTGCGCAGTGGATCCGTGGCCTCATCGCGTGGAGAGGCTCAGTGGTGGACTCGGATGGGCAGGTGGACCTGCGCCGCTGTTTTGCGATGTTCTATGGAGTGTTTGAGATCTTCGTCCAGGGGTAGACGAATCGCAAGACTGAGGTGTTGCAAGAGGCGGGTGTTCCTCCAAAGGGTCGAGGGGCGCTAACGAGTCCGAGGAGGTCGAGTCTTTAGGGTGTAGCTTTGGAGATGCGGCGTGCAGCGATTGGATATTTGACGGCTTTTCCAAGGGTGGGCTGACTGGATAAGGCTCAGTATGGGTATGATCATTTAGGCTTCGGCAAATGGGGCAAATTGGGGCAGCATGGGCATGATAGAGCGCGGGCTGCGCATGGCAGGCACAGTGTCGCTAATTCAATAGACCATAGTCGTCAGTGTACTTGGCTCAGCCGTAGAGTCTACAACCGTCCTACTTCCCGCCCCACACCCTCCCCATCTCCGCCGCGATGCCCAGCCTGACCATAGCGATCACATCGTCCCCTTTGACAGCCACTCCCCCGGCCCCACTCAGTCCCTTTCGCCAGTCCCAGCCCCTCGCAACCTCCCCTGCAACATTCTTGTCTTTGCCGCCTAGACTCGAGTCCTGCGAGACCATCATGTAGCTTTCCCTCAGCATGTCGTAGCTTCCGCCGAGGCCAGAGTTGGAGGAGAGATCGCTGCGGCTTTTGCTCAGTAGATTGGAGCGGCTGCGTGTCATCTTTGCGTTGTTGGGCGTGGTGTAAGCGTCGATAGTGGCATTTAGCAGCGCTTCGGCGCCGGTCTGAATCCGGGAGGGCGAAGAGGTGAAGTCTTCGACGACGCGGAGGGGGGAGAAAAGGTGGTCTTGCATGAAGACCTTGGCGCTCTTTTTGCTTTCAGTAGATGCAGAGGATGCGAAGAATGGTAGCGTCTCGGCTAGGAGGACTAAGATGGCGTCGGCCGAGATGGCGGACTGGACCGAAGGGTCGAAAAGCCCTCCTCGGATGGAGTCTGCTGCGCTTGAGAGTGCTGCGATAAGGATGGCCGCTGCGGAGCGTTGGCGAGCCTGTGGTCGTGATGACTCTGAGCTGTACTCGGGAGATTTGGGAGGGAGGGAATCGTGGTCTCGGAGTGCGTAGAAGACACGGAGGGTGGCGTAACCGCTTAGAGCTTTGGAGAGGAGAGTGGCGGCCGAGGGATCTTGAGCTGCGAGTCGTGAGAACGCAGGTCGTGGTGGAAAGAGGAGGCCACTTAGTGTTGAGTCAAGCGATGCGGGAGACGGTACGGCGGTGCTGTGCAGTAAAGACAGGGAAGCGAGGTGCCATAGGGTCGAAGTGAGCTTTCCTGTCGCATGGGCGCGGGCGTAGAAGAGCAGGGCAGGGCCGAAGGACTGCGAGGTAGATGCAAGAGTGTCTGCATAGCGCTGAATGAAGTGTTAGTATGGCAGTACTAGTATGCTGTACAGTGTTGTTTACCTCAGCGATGACTCGCGATTCATCAGCCAGCCCGATCTCACTGCACAATCCAAGCACCTTTTCTGCCCTCTCATTGTCCGCAATATCGATCTCGCCCAGTAGTTGACCGATCTTGCGCTGTGCCGTCGCTGTGTCGTCCAGACGTCCGAGTACAGCTACAGCTAGCTCCCAGCCCTCCTTGACCAGCCCAGCTCTATTAGTCAGCGTCTCCCTCTCAGCGAGTAGATCCGCATACTCGGTCAAGATTGCATCTCTCGTCACGTCGCCACTTGGCTGCACAGCACCAGGACCATGACTGAGCACCATCAGATCTTCGCTGCTGAAGCCATGCTGTAGCTCTTTGCTCCGTGGTCTTGCTTGCGGTAGCCAACCACCGAACGCTGCCACTTCCGTCACCGCAGCAGTGATAGTAGTTGACCAAGACCGCATGATCGCGAGCGAACCTTCGATGTTATCTTCCATCACGCAGGCAAGTGCCACTAGCACAGGTCGCGTAGTATCGACTTGAAAAACTGGGTCCTCGGGGTCGTCCGTGACGAGCGCCACAGCGTCCGCGAGCCTTTGGCGATATGCAGTCAAAGGTGTGACATCGACTTCACGAGCACGCTGCCCTTGCGCAATACTCTTTCGCATAGCACTGCGACCGAGGGCAACTGGCGGAGGACCCTCTTCCTCGCCATCCCACCATATTGTCAGATACATGCTCGCCTCCAGCCAGTCTTGTGAAGGTAGTATAACTTCGTCGATCTTGCCCATAATCTGACCGTATAGCGTCTTCAGATTCGTGACAATCGTGAACGGCACCTTGCTCTCAGCTCGTTTGCTGGCCGCACTGAGACTCATCGTGCCAGCAAAGTCGCCTGCTGATGCCGCAAAGATGTTGTCGCGTTGTGGCGGCTCCGGCTCTTGGCCTTCACCTTCCGCGAAGTCTTCCAGCTCCCGCACGGCGCGTCCAAGACGTTGACGAAACAGCGACCACGCCCGACCCTTAACATCCCAGTCGCTGTCTGTGAGTGCTGGACACGCCTCTAGTATTGTCGTGCATCGAGCTACCATGAGACGTGTGTTGTCCAGCTGCCTCCCAGAATAGCCAGGATCTTCTGAGCCATCATCGAGAGCTGTGACAGCATGTTCCCAGCCTGCGTCCCTGAGGAGACGAATCGTGCGCTCGAACTTACCGCGCAAAGCCGTCGCGTACACAACATCCCAGAAGCTGTCACTGTCTGATGGTGCAGGCTGATGCAGGTGTATGTCGTTGTAGTCGTCTGGAAACGGATTGTGATGTGTGTTGAGCCAATCAAGTAGTGCGCGAGGGAGCGTGGTGGCATGGGTGGGCGACGCAGGGAGCAATGACTTCCTGCCATACCTGCTGTCCGCGTTTGGGCGATGTGCCTTCGCAGAGTGCGGGTGGTGCAGCTGTAGCATCAGCGAACCAATGTAGCTCGCGTTCGCCAGCGCCTCATCCTTGGCGGGTCCGACAGAAGCCTCTTTCGTCGATGGTGCTGCTGCCGAAACCCATGCGCCAGCCAATGAAGAACAGCCCTTCGCCAATGCAGTCTCGAGCCCATCCTGCGCTCCGGCGTCCTGCATCTGCGATTCTAGCCCACCGATCACCTCCTCACTTGCAATGATGAGCGTGTCCGGCTCGCACAGCCTCGCTGGGCGTGCCTGCTTAGCCAGACTCTTCGCAGTAGTGGGTATGCTGCTGTCTCGTCTCGACTGTGGCTTCCCACTTCGGCTCCGCTTCAGCCCTCGTACGCTGCTGTTCAGTGAGCTTGCCAGGGCACTGCGTCGCATTGCTGCAGCTTTTGACATGGACGTCTCGTCCGTGTCAACATCCGGCTCGGCGTCCTGGCCATCTTCTCGTAGTGGACTGCTCTCTGGGAGCGCAAAGCTCTTCAGAGGTGTCCCGCGACCTCGCGAGAAGGTATTGCCGGGATTGAACGAGCTTCGCGGTGGAGGTCCGAGGGGTGTGGTGGACGCATGTGAAGCCCATGCTGGCGGAGGCTGTGATGGTGTCGTAGACTGCGGGTAGAAGGAGGAGTCTTCGGGTCGAGGTGGCGTGCTGGGGAAGTCATGGTCTGAGGAGTCAGGGAGGCCAACCATTGCGACTGTGTGTATGCTCTGAATTGTGTATCGCTCGCATACAAATGTTCGATGCAGTCGCATACAAACGCGCTCTCTGGACGTGTCGTGGCAGGTTAGCCGAGCGCGGAGCGGGTTTGACCGAGCCGAGCTGCTTCACGAACTTTTTGGAGAGATCAAAGATTTGGAGGTTCGACGGAGACGCTGCATGCTGATAGTCACTTTGAATAGCTTTCCCATTTCTACTAGTCAGTATGGGGCAAGCAAAGGCGACCAAGAAGTTCGAGCAGCGCCATCTCAAAGACACACTCGAGCGACGCAATGGGCTGAAGAAGCAGAAGCAGAAGCAGCAGC
>JAVRRP010001098.1:0-11480 GCA_036872775.1 Oleoguttula sp. CCFEE 5521 | reverse complement strand
GTGAAATAAGCAGCACCGCGGTAGATCTACTTACTCCACCCTCCCCGACCGATCGTAGTCTTCGGATTGCAGCGATTCGATGGACGTGGGAGGACTTGTGATCTATGGACATATCTTGAGACAATCATGGGAGGCTTGCTGTAGAGGAGGCGTCGGTGTCCAGGTTGGACGAAGATACTGGGGAAGAGCAATGCAGATACTTTTGTACAGATTAAAAGATCAGAGCCATGCGCCATGCTAAACGCCAGCGATGCGAATGCAGATACCACACATGCGCGCTGTGCTATGATCCAGATTCCCATATGCTACTTGCCGCAAAGTCTCTTCGTCTTCCGCCCGTCGCACATACCCACGTTCACCATCTCACATACACATCATGCCCTCCACACCCTCTCCACATATCTTTGTCTCGCCGCCCATCTCTCCATCTGTAGCAATGGCTCAGCACTCGCAACTGCACTCAGAACTTTCCCTGGCAGTACTGCTTGTCCCCCGAGAGCACTCCTCACCTCACATACCTCGCGCTCAACCCGGCAAACGCATCCGGACTCTGCCGTCCACCCATACCCATGCCCTGAAAGTCCACGCTCTCATTACTCACATGCCTCGCACCACCTGCGCCAGGAGCCATGCCGAAAGGATTCATATTGCCAGTCTGCTGCACTGGCATGGTGGCGCTACGCTGAGGCGCTTGGAACATGTTCTGTTCATGTGGCTGAGCTGGAGCGAGCGTGCCGTCTTCGGGCAACGTTTGCAGTGTCCGTTGAGGTGCGAGGTGCGGCTGCGAGTAGAGGGCGAGGATGGAGGACTTGTCATGGCGCGCTGATTGTTGGGGCTGTGACCATTGCTGAGGTTGTTGCTGCCATTGTTGAGGTGGTAGTGTGCTATTCTGCTGGTATGCAGGTTGCCGCTGCTGTTGCGGATATGCGGGTTGCTGCTGCGGCGCTTGTTGCTGTGCTTGCTGGGACTGAGGCTCTGGTGCCTGAGGCTGCTGCGTCTGCTGCAGGAAAGGGTTGTATGCGATGTTCGCGGCCGGCGATTGCTGAGCCTGCTGCGGCATCGGAGCGTACTGCGACTGCTGCTGCTGCTGTACCTGTGGCTGCTGAGCAGTAAAGAAGTCCTGTTGCTGATCATACATTGGCGCTGGTGATTGCGCTACGGGTCCGAAAGCTTGCGGAGCAGGCATGGCTTGTTGTTGCGTCATGCCGAATGGGTTCGATGTTGGCTGACTGGGAGCGTACACTGGCTGCTGCTGCTGCGCCCAAGGATTACTCGGAGTGAAATGCTGTGATCGGGTACTTCGCAAGAACGGGTTACCAGTGTGCTGCGATTGTACAGGTGCAGGCTGTGCGTAGTGCTGCTGCGCTTGTCCATAGGCAAGATCGCCAGCGGAGTGTTGCGGAGCTGGCTGCGCGTTGTCCCACAAATTCGGGGGTTCTGGCCATGGATTGCCCTGGTATTGTTGTTGTGGGATCTGCTGCTGCCGCTGCTGCTGGACAGGTGCCTGTTGCGATACCTGCAAGCCCGCAAAGCTATTCTCGAGGGGCTGTTGTGGTAGAAACGGGTTCCAGTTATTAACCGGCGTTGAGTTTTCTCGTGTCGGTGCCGGCTCACTGATTTGCGGTATGGGCGCAGTGGCCGACCTTTGCGGTGGCTGTACCTCCTCCCTGATCTCCCACGGATTCGTCGATGCCTTTTCCGGTTCGCGCCTCTTCTCCACTGTGATGCCACTGGTTCCTGTGCTTCCCATCGACACGGGCGTTAACGCCCTCGCAATCGGCTTGCTTCCCTCACCCATCCGCACCAGCACCTCCACCGCCTTGTCCACGCTGCCACCCGTATGCTTTAACACATCTGAGTTCCTCCTATTGTCCCCGAATCCCATGTCCCTCAACGCCGCCAGCTTCTGGTCGAAGTTATTACTCACACTCGTGATCTTCATCCCAAACACCTGACTCGGCTTGCTCATCTTCCCTTCGTCCCTGATCTCCCCAGACCCTTGGCTCCCCGTAAATGTAGGCGACATAGGCGGCGTAAACGCATCATTTCTATGCCCTCTCGAGAACGTCGAACTCGCAGACCTCAGGTTAAACCCAAACCTCTTCCCCGGCTTAGGAGGCAGAGGTGGTGGCTCATCACCAGCAGATCCCGTACTCGTGCTCCCCGTACTCTGCCGACTGCTCAGAGCCATCATCGGCGCTCCACCTCCTCTCGTTGTGGTCACTCCGCTCCCTCCCGTAGCGAAAGCTCTAGCCTCGTACTTCTGCCGAATATACCTCTCCACAACCCCATCCACCTCATCAACATCAATCGGTATCTCCGCCCTCACACTCCGCGGGTTGTAGATTCGATTACTGGCGAAGTTCCCCACACTGCGCATATTCTCGACTTGCTCTGCGCTCCAAGAGTCCATGCTGAGACTCTTGACTTTGCTCACGTGCGTTCCGAGTTTCCGATGCAGCGCGGCGCAGCGCATGCAGAGGAATATGCCCAGGTTCCATGACGCCCAGCCGGGGTTCTTTGCACCGCAGTCGGCGCATGTTGAGTTGCCGGGTTGGGATTTGATGAGGTCTTGGAGGAGGCGCTCGTTGCGGGCTTGTTGGCGTTTGGAGATTGTTGAGGCCATGATTGTGGGTGTGTAGCGCGCTGTCGCACAGATGTCTTGAGGTACGACTAAAGGCCGTTTTTGTAGCCGAAAACGAGCGCGTTGGACGCCGAACAGGCTTATACACCGAGTACGAAGGATCTGTCAGCGCGTCGCGATACTTGAGTACTTCATGGGGCTCTTCCAATCCAGAGTTCATGCATTGATAGCAGTACAGTGAACATGTGCGAGGGTAGACATATCAAGCAACGCACGGAGATGTCATTGGAAAGCCAGTCCTCAGCGCCATGACCGGGGTAGTGTTGCACTACTCCAGGGGTAGCAGATGGGTGGCGGCATGGACATCTGCACGCTCCCTTGTTAGATTGCCATCAATAATTGACGCGGTCTTGGCGCGAATTAGCCGGCACCAAGCAATGCAATTGCGTTTGGCGGCCGTGATTGGGCGGACTTGACATGTTGTTATACGACATTGCACTCCGAGAGGCTGGTAGTCTGGTGATTAAGGAAGTGACGATCCTGTCGCTTCCCGGATGTAGCAGCAAACTTTTCTTGGACAACGTGGAATCGAATCACCGTGTCTAATCCGTCATGTAGAGCACGAGCAGATCTGCCGCGCTGGACGACAACCAACAAAGTTACATCTACTAGAGCCGCGGAACCTTTCTCGCTATGGCAACCCTCCCAGACGAGATCATCCTGCAGATCCTCCGGCATACCGATGCGCGTACCGTCGTCACCTTAGTGTCAAGATCATCAAAGCAACTTCGCCGCTGCTCCCTCACCCACATTGCCAACACCATTCTGCCCATGACCTACATCACCACTCTCCTCAATCTAGGACCTGGCCACCACCGCCGCTGGTTCTCCGTAAATCCTTGGATGGTCTTCTGCTTCTCCCATCTGGACTTTGACACTCCAAGCAAAGCTCTCTTCTGCTATGAACATGTCCATCCCTCTGCCTGCACCAGAGTAGCGCTGGAGAAGTGGCCGCACTTGCGAGCACACGACAAAGAAGGTCGAGAGCTTGCCTGGAGGGCTATGGTGGGACGCAATGGCCGGGAGGGCAAGTTTGGAGGCGCTGTGGTGATTGATTGGGGGGATGGGGAACTGTGGGTCAGTCTCGACTGGATGAGAATGTTGGGGGAGCACTATCAGGACGCCTGCTAGGTCTTGCAGGCCCTGTGATGGTCATAGGAGGGCAACGCAGGCACAGAAGATGCTGATTCGCCACTCATGTCGTACAACTAACGGCCGTACACCTAGCGTGCATGAGCCAGGTGTCATGTGACTATCCAAGGTCCACCACATAAGACGCTTACAAGATGCGTTGGCCGATCCAGCTACGACTTGCCTTGTGGGCTAGGGCGTCTGCCTGCACACGGTTATCGACAGTCCTTGCTATGCCTCTCAGCACGTCTGGCATGCAGGTAGTGCACCTAGCAAGGTGGCTGTGCAACTGGCATAGCATACTGTCATACCTGTGAGAGTTTCGCCTCAGGACCGCACAGCAAGGAGCCGTGGCTGTATCTCTCTGCCACTGTATCGTCCAAGGTCGTTGTCGTGAGTGCACCGATCAGTGCCTAGCCGCCTTCGAAATATCTCGGGGAGGCGAAACAGGTTGCATCAAACACTCCCATTCGTCGGACTCCCGATCAGGTAGTCCGGTACCGTGTCGAGTATGAACAGAAGCATGAATAAGGTCAGCATCAGAGCTATAGTCCAGCAGGCCGTCCGTTCAGGGTGCATTGCGATAGACGATTGACGACTCGAAGGACACACTCGGGAGTGCAGATACAGTGGCTGAGGGCGGCCTAGCCAGGTGGTCCAAGAGACGACAACCTTCTCCACTTCTTGTAACCACGTCAGTAAGACGCGAAAACGGGTGGCAGACTGATCTGCTACCTTCGCCTGGAGAAGGTGTTGTAACAAGCGTGCGTTGCTTTGCAATACGTCTTTCTGCCGCTTGGTGGGCTCGAAGAGCCACTTCACCTCATCACCTTCCGGGCAGTATACCTCAAGCTTCTGGTAAGCCGGCAGATTGCTCAATCCTGTACGCTTCCGAATGCCCTCTAATTCGGCATCTGTCAGGACATCTCTCCAGCCATATCGGGGGTCGAGGTCAAAGTCATCGGGTCGAAGTTCAATCTCCACGTGTTCCAGGGCCTGACATCGCATCACGTAGGGGATCATGGCCCACGGGATGTCGACTCTCGTAGCGAAGGTATAGAATGACCCGAATTCAGCCACAGGCATCCTCGCAGCCGGCGTGATCCAGAATTCCTGCCTTTTGGTTCGCTGAGCTGTCTTGGCCCAGGGCGGGAGTACGGATTCGAGATTGGCGCTGCAGTCTGTTCGCTTCTGGAGGTCCTGTGCGGAAAACCATATTTGGGCAGCGTCGATGAAGAACGGTTTCGATACTAGCCAGTCGTTGATCTTAAGCGACCGAGGGCTGCGTGGTGGTATCATCGCTATGTGTGTTGATGTGGAGTCTTGTTGCTTTCGATAGATCGAGTCAAGGCAGTCCCAGTCGGATTCGAACCATAATTTTTCGTTAGGGACGGCAAAGGCGTATTCCATCACAAGATTGTAGATCTCGACCGGCAGATCGTAGAGCTGGAACGGCATCATGGGGCTTGTATCTCCTGCAGAGCTCGAGCGTGGTGGAGGATCTACAGTGGTAGCTGTCACAGCGGAGAGCTTGTTCTACCTTGCGGTGGGAGAATAGGACCAGGAGATACTTAGCAGACTTTGAAACACAGTGTCTCTCGTGGTAACACCTGTCAAGCAATCTTGCTACGGTCTAGGTGGTACCACCGTGACCGTCAGCTACAAGACACCGAAATGTACGAAAGGTAGCAGCCTTATTGGTGGTCATCCGATGGTCAGCATCATGGGCAGCCAATGAATTGGTCGCGGTACCCAATGTGTCAATTGCCATGGAAGAGACGACATTGTCCGTTGTGACCAATAGTGAAATTACAGCTGAACCGATGTTGTCGCATTCGTCTTCCACCCAATCGTTGCCTCCGCCATGGTCACTGATTCCCAGCGTCTCTCCGTCACTCTTCGACTCCCGCTTGGTTCAAATCAGCAGCTTGAACAGGCTCGGGAGGATTTGATCCCCAACGGAGATATCGATCACCTTGATGAGCAACACCGTCAATCCGATGACTTGAAGGAGAATCCCAGTGATCCTCAAGAAACTGCGAATGGAGCTGAGGCCAACGAAAGCAATCAACAAAGGATTCGCGTTTGCCCGTAGACTTTTGATCCCATATATATTGGTCGTGGAGCGTATGACCAGGTAGAGATTAGGATCGCGGACTTTGTTGCAGCCTTTTGACGAATAAGGGCCTGGAGCCTGAATACATTGGTTTGGAGAAGTTGTCTCTGCAGATCCTTCATTTTGGAAGGCCATCTAAGGTCGCTGTCCTCCGGCTGATAGATCTCGAGGCTTGCAAACCTCGGAAGCGTGCTCAGACCAGTGTTCACGCGAATGACATCTAGCTCCGCTTCAGTCAAGCAATCCTTCCATCCACATCGTCCGCCATCAACGAACTCGAAGTCTTTTGGCCGGAGCTCGATCCTGACGCGTTTGAGAGATCGGCATATGAGCAACCTTGGATCATGGCACTTGGCACATCCGCGAACACAGAGAAGGCGTAGAATAACCGGGTGTGTCTATTGATCATGAAAGCGCTGGTAGTGCCGCAGAATGTCGTGGGTGCGTCACACCGAGAGATCCTGAGGCAAGGCGGTAGCAGCTCTGGTTTGGGGTTCCAAGCGTAGCGCATGAGAGTTGGAAATGTTCGAGCAGCGAACCATGTTTGGGCGGCATCACAGACGAACCTTTTCCAAACCAGCCAGTCGTCGACCTTTGGCGCAGGGAAGGGTCGCATAGCACGTTGAGAGGACAGGCTTTGCTTCTGCTTCTGCCAGGTGTTCCATTCATTCGCGTAGATGACTTTCAATAGCGGATCGTGAGGAAACGCATAAGCCAGAACTGTATCGTGGATCTTGGCGGGAAGGGCGTAGAGCGGACACGCTGCGATGGTAGCCATCTTGTTAGTCTGGAAGTACCGCCATATGCCCCTTGAGAGGCTGTCGCTCGACATCTCGAAGAGACAGGGCCTCCGAGATGTGGCGATGATGTTGGCTTTTGTAGATGGTAAAGGTCACACTTCGCTGCAGGCTGCTGTTGAAGCGCTCGCATTCGGTGTTCGACGGTCGTATGCGCAAGGGCTTACCTGTCATGTTGAATGACAGACACTTCACTTGGTGTTATGCGCAGGAAGACAGACTGAACAACGGCAGGAACGAAGTGCAAGACTGGCTTCCCTCGTAACGTGCTGACTCATATTGCGCTTCTGCAACCGCATATCGACAGACTTTACTCTCAAACGTCTACTTTCTATTGCGTCTGAACAAGTACATAAATGTACAATGTCGCGGAGACCTTCCAGTCACTTAGTCGCATGAGCGGAGTGCGAGATACCGTCTGTCATGTCGGAAGCTAGACTGGAGTACTACAAAGTCCTCGGCCTCGACTCAACCCAACGTTCACTTACGCCAGCGGACCTCAAAGCGGCCTATAAACGCTCCCTCCTAGCTCATCATCCCGACAAGCAGCGTCAGGCATCAGTGAACCGTTCAGCACCATCGATTGACACTATTGCGCTCGCGTACAAGATTTTGTCGACGCCGTCTTTGACATCAGCCTACGACCTTTCGTTCTCTCAGCCCAACGCTGCTCAGCCAAATACTGACAAGGTATTCTACACTGGCCTCGACACCGTCGATCTAGTCGACTTGGATCTGAACGAAGAGACTGGCACCTGGACACGGAGCTGTAGATGTGGCGACGAGAAGGGTTTCCAAGTCACCGAGGCAGAGCTTGAGAGAAACGTCGAGGACGGGGAGATCATCACGGGGTGTCGAGGATGTAGTCTCTGGCTAAGAGTGCTATTCGGTGTTGGAGATGGCTGAAAGAAATTCGCTCTCTGCGAATCCAGAAATTCCGAACCCGAATGTGAATGAACGCTATCTAAGCCACAAGGGCTGGCGGACTAATGGCAATGCCAAGTCGCGGGTATATGTAGTGCGCAGAAGAAACATCGATGATCAATCGACCGAAGGAACGAGAAATAAGGACGCCGCGTTGCCCAACTGGGAACCTAGGCGAACCTGTCGGGAGAAATCCTCAGGACGCTGCTCCAGCGCTCGCGCTCGCCTCCTTCTTATCGCCACTACTTGGCTCCTCGTCCTCAACAGCAGCATCGGAGCCGCGCCTCGCTTTCCCGCCATAGTCACGCTTGACTTTATTCCCTGCAGCACCAGTCAGCAAAACTCCACACACCACTCAGACGAAACCAGCCAGGACTTACACTTCGAATTATTGATCATCACGCGATCGCGCGCATACTGCCCAAACGCTCCATGCTCGTGGCCGCCTCCTCCCCTCCTCTCCCCCTCAGCCATATCCTCCAGATCCGACTCATCCGAACTACTAATCGAGCTCGACCGGCTCCCCTGCTTATACACAATCCTCTCGCCCTCTTTCTTCTTCCGCTCCCGCTGCGCCTTCTTCATCTTGTCCATCTTCTCCTTATCGCCATTGCAGTCCAGGACCTGGATGTGCAGGCCCGGCAGATTAGCGGCAAGATAGTCCTTGAGCAAGGGCAAGAGGTCGGCGTTGGGGCGGTAGGTGCCAGAGTCGTTGTCGATGACTAGCTCATAGTTCGCTGGATCCCTCGGACCTTCGGCTTGTTTCGGCGGGCCACTAGAGATTCCATCAGGAGGATTCGCAGGATTCTCCGCGTGCGGTGGAGGATGGACTTGAGATGTCGATTCGCTGGGCTCGGGTGGTGGAGGGCGGTCTTTGTGCTTTAGGCGGCGGATGAAGAATTCGCCTGAGAAGGCGATGTAGATGCTCACGTCGCTGTGCATGGTGTGTTTACTCAGCAGATCGATCCCGAATTCCTTGCCAGTTTCCGTGAAGCGCCATAGTGCATCCAGCGTGAGGATGTAGGTGAACATCCGTCCCCCCTGATCCCAATGCACGAGGTCCAGGAATTGCCGTGTGACTCTCTCCCCTGGGTCGGACTCGAAGTGGCCCCATTGCGTGGAGCGGTCGAAGTTGTAGACCCGGTAATGCTGGTGATGTAGTGCTTTGGAGAGGAGGAAGCCTTGGATGCCGTGGCCGGTAAACATCCCCTTGATCCAGCCCTTGAATTCTACGAACCGGTGGTAGAGGGGTGCGGGAGTTGGGCCACGGAGCTGGATCTGGTTGGCTTGGAAATCGTAGTGCTTGGTGACCTTCCCATCCTTGTCCTTTCCGTCATCATCCTCCTCCTTCGCCTTACTCTTCTCATGGTCCTTTTCCAGCGCATCGTTCCCCGGATCTTGCACATCCGCCAGACGGCCAAGAAGCGGACTGTAATGCCGTGTCCACCACTGCGGTCCGATCGTGTAGAGTCTCCCATTCTGCCCGTCTTCAGGCGTGGGTCCAATCATGGACACGCTAAGGTACAGATATCCATGCATGTGCTCCGCCATTCTGAAGCAAGTAGCGACAGCTCTTATAGCATAAGCCCGCTTACTCCCAGTCCGCTTCTCAATAGCATACCGCTGCTCTGTAAGCCCCTCCCAATGCTGACCCAGCGAGTTGACGTGCATATGCACATTCCCCAGCCTATCGTCCTGATCCGCGGGATCCTCATCGTACAGCTTGAGTTTCAGCTTGAATCCTGAAGCCGGCACATTCGCAACAATCCAATCGACGTTCCACCTTGGATCTGTGCTGCGCCGTATCGTAGGCGTGCGGAGTCGCAGTGGGGGATCCTCTTTATGGCGTGTCTGGTGGTCTGTCTTCAGCTCCGCGAGCACGTAGGGGTCCGAGGAGAGGGAGTTGACGTCTGCCATGGGAAGATTCGAGGCGCGATGGATGGTGAACTTGAGGGTGTAGCCGGGTGCGTGGTGGGGTATCGGTGTGGCATCGTAGCCGCCGGCTGGGCCATCTTTCTTGTTGTCATTGTGTTTCTCGATGCCTGACCTGGGCGCAGCGTTGATTTCCGGTTCTGGTTTCGAGGGCGGATTCGACGATGCCCCGCTGGTGGAAGACGAGTGCTGCTCTGATGTCTTCTCGTTGAGGTCTCCATGGTCTTCCTGTCGAGTGTTATGTTCCGCCAACTCTCCATCGACGACCGGTCTCGCGTCGACATTCGGCGGCATCGCAACGCGGTACCTAGCCGCTTTGCCAGCAATCGCAATACCCTTATCAGTACCCTGCCAAGGGCGATCTTCAACAACCTCAAACTGAATGTATGTACTACGGATGTTGTCGCAAAACCATACAAATCTCACCGAGACAATGTGAGCGCGTTGCTATGCACGAGGGGGACATGCTCGACGGGAACGCCGCTCCGGCGCAATCAATATCAGCTGACATGAGAGTGTTTCTGGTTGCGTCGTAAGCTTCAGCACGTGCTGGGCTAGCGCGTCGATTCGAACTGAGACAAGCATGCTAGTGTGAGGCTTGGTGCTGCTTAGCCAAGGGATCGCATCCTGTCGGCAGAGGCAGCGATTCGCTGATGGAGGGGTAGGTTAGATGCGAGGAAAGCACGTATGGTCCTGTGCAGAAACCAGAGCAATCCGAGCACTTCAGCTCGTATTTTGACCAGAGGAACTACGAAACGACGAGAGATCTCTTACCACCGACGGTTACGACGGTACTATCTACTGCTTGGCGTGCGCCGTACTTCCGAATAGTGCGAAGACTTGCGTCAAGTCCAAGCAATCAAGCAAACAATGTCGCAGAACTGTGACCTCTTTGCAAGGTTTGCATGCCCCAAAATCTACGCGAGTTTCGCTACAAGGCTGGTCTAAATTAGCGAGCGCGAGACGAGGTAATTTTAGTCATCGTCCGCCATCTCCTCATCCTCCTCATCCTCGCTCATCTCAGCATAGTCGGCATAGACCTGCTCGTCCTCATGACCCTCTGTTCCCTTTATAGCCCCGTTCGCTTGAGCAGCGCCGCCATTTGCAGTGATATGCCCTCGCCCAGCAGCACCACTATGCGCGCCTCTCCTACCTCCTCCCTCAGTAACCTCCACCCCTTCGGCCTCCACATCCAACCCTCTCCTTCTCCTCCTCCCACGATCTCGCTCAACCAGTCCATCCTGCCATCTCCTCCTCGCATTCCCCACAGCCATACTCAACATCCCCAAATTCTCCCACCTCTCTAGCCGTCTTCGACATCTCCTCAACGAGCTGCTCACGCTCTTGACTTCTTCTCCAAGATCAACATCTTCGCTTTCGCCTGGCACGTAGCCAGCCATCAGCACCCTCGGCTTGGTCAGCTCCAGTTCCTCCCCACCCGCCGCCGCTCCACCACCCTTTCCCTCCATCTTCCTCAAATCCTCATCCTTCTCCCCCCTCTCTTTCCCCTTCCGAATCTTGATTGCCTCTTCCTCCGAATCATAATCAACTGCCATTAGCCGAATCCGTTTCCAAGTCCGGAAGATAGCGCCCTCGTCTTCCCTCACCTCCCGAGCGCGGTGATGCACTTGCCGAATTCCACGGTCGAGCGTATACTCGATTTGCTGCTTACGGTGATTAATCAGTGCGCTCTGATGCTGCGTGACGCCGCGATTGCGTTTCTGGGCTTGGTAAGAGGGTGTGGGGACGTGTTGGTCGGTGCGGGCTACGGGTGAGGGGAAGGCGCCAAAGGAGGTGCGAGTTGGTTGGGCGGTTGCTGTTGGGTGGGCGGAGGGTCCTGAAAGTGCTGGTGTGGCTTTCGCGGGCTCGACGCGCTGAGAGACGAAGCCGTAGGGCGTGCTGGGGAGGAGTGGGACTTGATGAGATGCTTCGCGAG
>JAVRRP010001097.1:0-11487 GCA_036872775.1 Oleoguttula sp. CCFEE 5521 | reverse complement strand
CCGGAAATCTTTGATCAGGTCCTAGAAGGCGGAGCAGATGTCTCGTTTTGGCTTGCACGTGAATGATCAGCATCATTGCCGCCTGAGGACGACCTTACGACATCTGCGTTGAGTGTCTCCACGCCGCTACATTCAGCGCTCGCTGCTGACAACACCATGATGTTCCGCGCAATCCTGGATCGTGGCTTCAATCCAAATGCACGCCCCATCATCACAGGCAGTCACGCTTTGACACCTGCACAATATGCAATTATCATTGGGAACACCGGAGCTTACAGACTACTGCAATCTCATCCCGATTTCAGACCGGACATCTTGACTCCGGTGTACGGTGTACACAGTCTTCACTTCGCCGTAGCGCAACTCAACGCAGAGCTGCTGGACGTGATTGGTCTGCCATTGGCAAGTGCGTCGTGTACTTCAATCGGCCACACCCTTCTCCATATTGCTTGCCTGCCGTACGATGAAGATGTCATCGAGACGTCTGGACCGAAGGCGGCAGCATCGTATCACGATACACGATGGCCTGATGCTACCCAGTATCGACACAGGCGAGTATGGCCAACAACTTGGGGCCTCAGCGGACAAGAGGACTATTTGGGCTATGCTGAAAGGGACAAAGATCCACGGGACATGTATCCAACAGCTTCCGAACAGTGGGAATCACAGGATGCCATATGCAAGCTACTAGTCGCAGAGCTCGGCCCAAAGACAATCGCGCAGTGCGATATGCACGGGAATACTGCTCTGCACTACCTTGCAGGAGTCAAAGATCTCAACCTTGATCTGATTGAGTGGCTGAGGTCACAACATGGCGCGAATGCAATATGGCACGGTAGCGTTAATTACTGGGGTCATACGCCAGCTGATCTGCTCGAGGATCGCGCGATGAACGGCTCTTCGTCGCAACGCCGGCCTTCGCGGCGCAAAGGAGGTCCACCACTCATCATGGATGACCTCATGACAGACCACTCAGTTGATTGAGAGTACTCTTGGGACAATGTGTCTGAAGCGAATGCAGGGGCTCTGTCGCAAGCCAAAGGGAGACACGCTCTTCCGTAATTTGGAAGCATATCCCTCCGTCACAGTTCGTGTCAAAGCTTCTCTACGGTATACGGCAGCTGCGTGCAATCGATAGATGTCCTGCTTGGATGTTTACGGCGCTGCACTTCATGTTTTGCTGAGATATCGGCTGAGTCGACGTTAAGCTACGCTCATGGTCTATAGATTGATTGCGCATGACCCCCAAACTTGTGGAAGAGCAGATTCAAGACATAGGGCTTGACGTGTATGGACGGACGTAACTGCGAATGTCTGACTCCGCCGCTGTTGTAGCGGCTAGTCCTGACCTGGGGTGGGCGACGGAGTGGCCGATGTCATCATGCACAGCTTGCAGTGCTGGTCTAAGTGCTGTGGCTATGCGCTACTACCTACTGTTGCACTCAAGCTGTCCGTCTCCGTCACTCGTCCCGCTTCACGATCGTTACTGGTCCGCTGTACACATGGCGCGCCTTCACGACATAGTATATTGCCGCAAGAGACAATACTCCGACGAACCTGGTCATCGTTAGCTTACTATTTTTACCAATGCTCACTGAGGGATGTACTCACATGACCGGCGCCCAATTCAGTCCTTCACTGCGAATGTGTGAGCGTACGCCCACTACCAGAACTATGGTATTGAACTCACGGAGTTGGTTGGTAACCGACTGGCCAGAACGCAAAGAACCAGACCGGTAGCACGAAGAGGAGTGAAACGATATTGATAGCAAGGCCGTACTTGCCAAGAAACCATCGGGCAGGTGGCAAAGGTGCGCCTCGCCGCCGTCGCCATATCATGCAACTGATTGTCACTGTGTATGAGGAGAGCAGCGAGACAACACCAAGCGAGCTGATGGCGTTGAGCGCGACGTAGCTGCCGATGTTGATGAGCGACAGCAGGCTGCTAATGATAATCGAGACGTAAACGGCGCGGATTGGGATATTTGAGCCGGGCGTGACATGCGCGAGCCACGAAGAGAAAGGCACGCCGCGGTCTCTCGCGAACGACCACAGCTGGCGTGAGGCCGTGGCCACTTCGCTGATGCATGCGGACGTCCTATAAGTCATAGAAGTCAGCTTTTGACTTCTGCTGCCATGGAGACGATCTGCAGACTCACAGCATCAGCGCAATGATCAACGTCATGATCGTTGTTGCCGCATTGCTCTGAGTGGCGTTGTAGAAGACCTGAATGAATGGCTCGTAGGTGGGTGTGGCTAACACTGTCTCAATGTCGCCAAGACAGAAGATGAACGTGAGACCCATGAGTAGTGCCATGATGCCATTGGGAACTACCGTCCACATGAGAGCTCGGGGTAGTACGTAGCCCGCATCTTGGACCTCTTCGCTCATGTGGACTGAGCAATCATATCCCACGAGGATGCCAATGGGATTGCACATGCCGATCAGAGCCGCTAGGCCTTGGTTCATCCAGCCGGCAGTCGTTGGGAATGTCAGCAGTGTCGTGTAGGCGTCTCCTCGGGGCGCCATGATCCAAAGCGGGATGATTATGGCGAAGAGACCTGCGATGTGGATTACCAGCATGATGCCCTCAATGAGCGGCAGGCGGACAGCGAGCACTGTGTTGAAGAGACTGGCGAAGAGGATGACGGCGATGGTCAATAGAGTGCCGTGCCACGATGCGTACCTGTCAGCCTATCAGTCGGCATCTGTGCCGGTGGAGAGCAAGTAGCAAGCCTACACATAGGTGTCGAGGTTGTTCAGGACAATAAGACCTTGGAGGACAGAGCCGACCATGAAGCAGATGCCGGCGAGATAGACCTGCCAGCCCTAGAAATCCTGGCAGTCAGCAACACGCAACGACAAATCATACCATTCGACACTGACCATAGCAGTCAGCCATCCGACGAAATAGCTCAAAGGCTTCTGCCATGTTGGAGCAGCCAATTCGCTGACCCAGTGGTACTGCCCGCCAGCAGTCGGAAACCTGCGCAAGCCACTATTAGCAGCGGACATAACAAGACACAGCGGGCAGCTTACATCGAGGCCATCTCTGCCAGCGAGGCGTAAACGAACGACATGCCGATGATCCCAGCGATCAGTCCCCAGAAGATGATCGCCGTCCCATCATCCTGGAGTGCATACACTGAGATGACAGGCAGGATCTCCCATGCAACCAGAACAGTGGACGAGAATCCAAGGCTTCGATCAGTCAGTACAAGAACAGTGGATGTCGAGGGTACCGTTGATCAGGGCTCATACATTGCAGTGAACTTGAAGTTCCTTCGAAGTACCTGCGTACGTCCCAGCACAGCCATGTCACGCTTGTCGGCAGCGGTACCTCGCCATCGATCTGCGACAGTGCTCGCTGGCAGCTTCCCATCATCGTCGAAATGAGAGACTGGATGGGCTTCGACAATGTCTTCCTCAGCCATCTTCGGGTCATGGCGTGAGGCCATGCTGTGCACGATGGTTCGAGATCACAAGAAATCGAGTTGTGCACTATCGCCGAGCAACGGTGTCAGGAAGGATGAGTGAGGTCGACTGGAAGGGTGCAAATGTGTGGGCGCACAAGACCGTCAAGTGCCGAGGGCGCCTTCGTCTCCTCCCGCGGGAACACCAAACGCTGCATCGCATTGGACACGGCAGCGTATCTGCTTGCATTGCATACGTGAGGCGGGCATGGTCCATGTGGTACTGTAGTTGGCCATGCAGCTGCAATCTGATCGCAACAAAGCGATGCATGGACGCGGCAGACGATTGAGCACATACTCAAGAGCCGGGCCAATTGGCGCGTTGCTTAATCTACTAGTAGGTTCACGGCTTGCACACGGCTCCCACGCTCCGACACGCTAAAATCGCGCATCCCGCGCTAATCAAGCGTACCGCCATGTCGGATCTCAACCTCGAGTCCTCCAAACGGACCAGGCTGGACGTGGAACTTGTTGCACGTTATCAAGCGCTTCGTCGAACACACTGTATACCTCACGCACTGTGTCTATGCAGACTTCCAAGTACGCCAGCCAAGGGCACACTTGAGACTTTGGAGATTCGATAGGTAGAGCCGTCCTGTGTCTCTGCGGCGCGAACGACCACGGAGAGCAGCCCTGAACCTCGATCATATGAGCACTTTACATGTTCAGCCGGTGGCGCGATCGTCGACCCAGCTAGAAGCTTGATTGGTGCTTCGACGAGCCGTGTCGCAGCATGGTGGGAAGTCTAAGATTACTATCATCAACGAGTGACCTCGTGGAGGGTTCACGGCATGCAAGTCTATCGATGTCCATGTGGCGGAGGCGTGTCGCTTGGCTGGAGGATGCCGCGCATAGCAGGGAAGGCAACTCCCTACCACAGTGATCCTGCAGGTACGGTGTGCACAGTGTGCATGCTGGCTCCCAGGCGTCTCGCGAATGTGCCGGACTCGAGCTCCTACATAATTGAGAGTCCTGTGTCGCGGCGTCCGAGAGGTCGCATCGCGTCGAGCGTCGAACATGTGCTATGTCGCTGCCGGCTGGTCTAGTTGTGCCGCCAGGACAGCACCCTCCCTTTGCGACCATTACGCCTACTGACCACGCCGCTTGGATCCTGATATTGTCAGCTCTCGGCCTTTCACTTGTTCTCCTGTTCGCTGCGATACGGGTCTTCATACATCAGTCAAACAGACAGAGCTACGGCATCGACGACTATCTCGTAGGAATCGCAACTGTAAGTACCTCTCAATGCGCTCGCCAATTGTTGATCGTTGCAAACACCCATGCAGGTTCTCGGAGTCATCCAGGCTGTAGTCCTGCTGAGCGCTTGCCATGACGGGCTGGGACGATCAAGAGAGTTGCTCAGCGAAGCGTCCGCAAACAAAGTGCAGCAGGTACGGACTCCCTAATACTCAGAGGTCTATGTGGTGCCAGTAGAGTCTGACTCAAGTCACACACATAGTTGTACTACGTCAGCACTCTCTTCTTCGTCCCAGCGGTCGCCTCGAGCAGAGCTTCCGTACTGGCGTTCCAGCTGAAATTGACACCCATCAAATGGCATCTCAGGAGCATATATGCTATGCTCGTTGCCACCGCCGTCCTGGGAGTTGCGTCGTTGCTAGCGTTGGCGCTATCCTGCAACCTCTCGAGACCATGGGATATACTCAACCACCAGTGTCCCGGCTATGTACGTTCAACCCCCGAAACGCCAGCAGCACTGCGCCCTACTGACTGTCATGCACACTACAGCTGTTACGATGGGAAGTTATAGAAAGCATCGGGTGCCTCATCGAGCTATTGCTGGTGTTGTTCGCCGTTTGGATGGTCTGGGGACTACAAACAACCTTTTCCAACAAAGCTATTGTGGTGTTCACATTCAGCTTCCGCTTGCTGTAAGTTGACCGCACTTTGAGCGTCTGATGATGAATAAACAAGACTGATCTTTCCGCAGCATGATTGTCATCGTGTCCTTACGCTTGTCTAGCTTCGATGAGTCCGGGATGCACCTTGATCCGACACTCCTTGAGGCGCAGTTCATTGCATGGACATCAGCGGAACTCAACTACTCCATCATCTCAGCGACCATCCCTATTCTGCGACCCTTCATTGCTACCCTGGGCACGACATATGGCGGACAAGGGGCCTTTAGCGGTGACGCATATGGATCTTCTTGGTCAGGAGGGAAAGGCTCGTCGTCTGCTACGCGAGGCGGTGCAACGCGCAGCATCCCAATGAGCTCGTTGAACCGGAGCAGGAACGGCCGGAACACCACTCGATCGTGGCTGGAGGGTGATAAGGAAGGCGCGGGGACTAGCACCGCTCACGCTGAACATCCGACGTATGGGACAAGGCAGAAGGACATTGGGGATGCCACGAGCGTGGAGAGTGATGACAGCCAGCGAATAATCATACGGAAAGACGTTTCCTGGAATGTGGTCACACAAGCAGCCGAGGGACCAAGCACAGCACCGAGAGAACACAGGGAAGCGTAGGCGTTGAGGCAGGAGCCCGGGCGATTTTGCTTCGTCGACTTTGCTGCCTACTGTGCTGCTTCTCCTGCGGTTGGCCGCTTCAATGACCGCACCAGTGTGCCTGCATACGCTACTACACGCGCAGTTAAACTAAGTTCGAGAGGCTGGGAGGCATCAAAAGACACTTGCTATGTAGGGAGGTTCTCCCATGGTGCTTGAATACAGAGCATGCGGTTTGTAGGCGCTGGACCCAGAATTGGAAGACTGTGTTCTGCTTTCAGGATGTAGAGCGTGCCCGGCAGACACAGCTACGAATCGAGCAGTAGAGTGATGTCAAATCTCGGCATTGCAGGTTTGGCACGCGCATTGGCATGACGCCTCCGATTGCTTCGCTCCTCCAAGATTGCATTTGCCGATCGGGGAGGACGGTGCAGCGATCGGTTTCGACGGGCCACGGGAAGTAAAGCTAAGAAACTCGATCCCTGCAAGGTACGAGTCAGCGGCTTGCACGCTACTGCAATGTTAATGGACGGCTCTTATCTTCCACTCCAACCGGGTCATTACAAAGTGCAAGCATGCAGATCGGAGGAAGCCGTCTCGCGGTCACGCAGATCGCGATGACTGCTCAACAGTGAGCTTCACCATGCTGCGGCCTTTGGGGAATTTGCCCTGCTGTTCACGATAACACCTTGTATAGTCCGGAAATTCATGATGGCAGAGACGAAGCAAGATGTTGCCGAGCACGAGATGTGGGAGGATCTTAACATCGAGTACGAGAATGCCTACCAGAACAATCCATACAAGAAAACATGTGTGGCAAGGGCGATCGAACTGTTGCCAGCTGGATCTCGAGTGCTTGACATCGGATGCGGGACAGGCGTTCCTGTATCGAAGATGCTAGCAGACGCTGGACTTGATGTCGTTGGCACGGACGTCGCTCCGAAAATGGTAGAGCTTGCTAAGAGGTATGTCGACTCTTCCTTGCTTCGTAACAATTAGGCGATCGGCCATTGATTTGGTCTAGCCGGATCAAAGGTACCTTCGAGGTTGCGGACACAGTCGAGTACGAGCCTAGGGGCCGATTCGGTGCTGTCTTCATTATCTACTCTCACCTCGGCCTGTCATACTCAGCATTCCACTCAGCCGTCGTCAGATTTGTCAAGGCACTTCAACCTGGCGGACTCATGGTTATCGGTCAATCGATTGCAGACGACGTGCCGGCAAATGCCCCAGAATGGGACTCGACCAAGTCATACGTAGACGGCTTCAACCTTCCCTTCATGGGTGAGCCGTTCGCCACGCTCATGTTCACTCGGGAAGGCCAGAAGAAGTATCTGCGAGACCTCGGCATGGAGATCGTTTACGACACCGTCGATGTTTTCCAGCCGGCCAGTGAGAAGAGCGATCCGGAAACTCAGCAGTATGTCATTGGTCAAGTACCGCATGCTTCCAAATAGGCTGCATCATCTGGGCGACGTCGCCGGCGCAAGACCCATCACAGGAACAGGTAGGGTACTCAATAGAATGTTCTCGATGCAAGGCGACTTAGGTCCAAGGTGGTTCTGTCCGCACTGACAATATTGAGTCGAATGCTTTTAACAATCGGGTTTGAGCTCGGAGACGTAGCGCGAAACAGACTTACCAATTCTCATCGTATCCGCAAGACTCAAAGCAACTGAAATATCACAGCCACTGCTTACTGACTACCCTGCAGCTCGACGGTGCTAGATCAAAGCGTCATCCCGATCCTGGCGCGGTTGGCTCCTCTCCACCCTCTCGTCCCTACGGGGCGGCGGCAGGACACTGGCCATTTGCTGCGTTGCGTAGACTGTACGCTATCTTTGGCCATCTACGACTAGATCCCGGGACCTGCTCTCGCGCTCTATAGCAGCCCTCTGCTCCACATCGCCCATATTCCGACGCTGGCCATTACCTTGGTGCTCTCTCCTGACCCGCGTCATAAGTGCGCTGAGGTGTGGGATCAGAGCCTGGCAGTGGTACACTTTGCGGTGACATTAGCATGCGTCCCTGCATGTCGCTGAGCCCGAGATCGTTCGTAGTACTCTGATGTTCACCAAGTTGCTGCAGATTGATGAGGTAGGTGATGGGGCCAAGCTTGGATGATTCTGATGGTGGTGTTTGATTACGATACGGATTGTGAGCTCTTGATACCGAAGAGCCTCCTCGTCAGGCAATCTAGGTCTCCCTTGATCGCGGTACGAAAGCTTCGCAACAGGGACGGATCTCCTTCAGGTCCACGGATATTTGAGGCTCAGGCCGAGTGCCCCATGCGCTCGACTACCATCGAATAATTTCAGGCAGAAAGTCACCAGCCGCGCACAGGAAAGCTGAACTAAATTCCAATACAGAACTCCTATGTCTGCGCCGGCGGGAGTTGTTCCGGACCGCCAGGAATAACGACCATGCTTTTTATTATTAAAACTCAACGACCCATGCCCCAGGCAGCATCACGAGCACGACGAAGCCGCTCGCTCTCCGCTGCCCTCTCTGCTGGCGTCATAGACTGCGGCGCTGGCGCATACGAGTCCGCCACCTGCTGCCGCCGATCACGCTCCGCCTGCTCGCGAAGTCTTCGATCGCGCTCGTCGGCAGCCCATCGCTCTTCCACCCTGCGATTCACAATTTCTTGAATGCGCCTCTGCTCTTCTTCCCTGCGACGCCGGTCACCTGCCTCAGCCTGCTGTGTTGCTTGCCGCCGCTGTGCGATCTCTCCCTGCCGATCACGACCCAAAGCCGAGGCACGATCATCAGCCTGTTGCCTCTTACACCGATTGTAATCCATGCGCCGCTCTTCGGGATCTGTAGGTAGCGACGTATATGGCCGTTTGGGCCTTCGCCCGTCCATCTGAGCTTGGACGCTGGAGAACTGCGCGGGAGTCGAGATTGAGGAGATATATGAAATGAAAAGTCGTTGATCGAGCAAGGTTGATTCGTGAGTTGAAGTGAATCAAAAGCTATGATGGAGCAGTCGGCTGGTTCGACCAGGAAAGCGTCTTGTACTTGCAGTTGTACTCCGTTCAATACCGTCTGACGCCTGTACTGGAGATGGCCGCCTTCACTGTACTGCGGGTGTTCGTTAAGCCGCAGTCGTCCCCGCAACAGGCCGTGTGCGATATGATCCGTGGTCAAGATGGTGGGCTGGAGCCGACATCGAGGTTGCGCAATCTGGTCGACTTAAGGCGGAGTGCCTTGAGCAGATGGAGACGAGTGTGATCTTCTGGTGTCTAGCTAGACTAGTCGACCAGTGCAAGAGTGTGCCGTCTATAAGTCGACAGCCATGATCCTTCAATGCAGTCCGAGTGTCCAGCACTGCATGTTGTCGCCGTCACTGATAGCACATCTCTGTCACCGTTGGGCTCCTGCGTTGCGCCATTGGAGTACCTGACGTCGGCCCGTCTATCAAAGACAGAACCTCGAGTGACTCAGCGAGCGATCATGGTAAAAACGAATTCCATTCCATTGCCTGCAGACGACTAGCAGCCGTCCAGAGCATCATCTACAGACATGCACAAAGCGACCATCAACGACGTATTCCCCAGGCATCTCTTAAAGCCCCGCGTTGGCGGTCACGATCCGCCGCTTGCTCCGCTGGTGACAAATGCCGCCTTGCCTCCGTCGACCGCTGCGAATCCGCTAGTTGCTGAGCCTGCCGCTGCCGCTGAACCTGAGCCGCCTGCTCTCAGCGCCTCTGGTCGTCAGCAGCCCGCCGCTGCTCTGCCGCCAAGTGCTCTTGAATTCGCCTGTCGAGGCTTGGCGCCGTCTCTCCGCTGCGGCTCGCTCAGCCAAGCCTAAGGCGTAATTGTCAGCGGTCATGCGGTATCCGGAATGGGTGGTCGCCCTAGCCCAGAGCAGATTGCCAAACCAGTGCTCAACTGCCGGCTAATAACACGATAGCGACGTGCGACAAGTCCTGGGAACCGAAGCTCGAGCTACTTCTTCTCTTTGCGCGATTCCGGAAAGTGGCGCTGGGCCTCCTGCATGTTCTCGACGTAGCCCTCTTGGACGGAGCGCATACCTCTGGTGTAGTCGAAGCTGTAAAACTCCGCATCGGTCTTGGGCCCGGGCTTCGGTGTGCTGGAGCCTGATTTGGCGGCCGGCCTCGGGGTGGATGAGCCGGACTCGGCGTCAGTCATCTTCACGACTCTGCTGCTGGACATGGTTGCGGTGGATGAGTGTTAAAAGTGTTGGTAGAAATTTGAGAGATTGATGGCTGATGTAATCGTTTTGCGTTATAATAGATGGAAGGAAAGAAGGAAACTTCTGTAAGGCGAGACGAACTTTTGACCGGGAAGTTGAGCGACAGAGACTTCAAAGACCGCGCGGGTGCAGTCATGTGACAATACCTTGCTTCCCTTCTGAACGAATGCGGTGTTTGCGTGCGTGAGATGGATGTCACGACGAGATGGAGTTTGCACCATTACAGATTGCGCAAGCAGTGCGAGTGACTGAGTCATAAGCCCAGGGAGGTGATAAATGGGTGCCAGTGGAAATGCCTGTATCTCGGAGCTTCTGATGCGGTGTGTGGAGACGAGTCCCTGGACTTGGAGGTCCCTTCGACTATTGTCTTTGTGGTGGCGTGCGCATTCGCGCGGTGGACATTGTGACATTCAAGATGCGAATTGTATGCGGAGTGTGGAATCCCAATGCTATATCCGATCTTGCTATTATGGCGATCGTTCCCTTGCAAGTCATGCGCAAGGTCTGCCGAAGAGCACGAGGGGAGGGGATGAAGTGAGGTCGGAGAAGAGTACGAGAGTTCGGAGATGCCCGGAACTTGCCGAGACCCATGCGGCGACCCTCTAAAAAAGTTGACGAGACGATAGGAGATGATGGGCTGTACTGCACCCAGGACGTTGTATATCATTCTCTTCAATACTGTCGCTCGTTACCATATAGGCGATTCCAGCGTTTGCTCTCAACACTACCTGCAACAAATTCGTCGATCGACTCATTGAGATGCGCCGCGCCTTCTCGAGATGTTCTGCATCGCTCCCCCGAGCGCTATCGACGCCGTCGAGTAACCTCTTCGCCAATCGCGCACTGCGATTTGGTCGCGTGACCAGAACATGGCAGCCATCAGCGGTAGAGGCGAGGGGTCTACAACGCTCTGCTATCAGCAAAGATGCTGCAGTCGCTCAGGCCGTCCGCGACGAGGTCGACATTGACGATGAACCCATCACGAGGTTCAAGGATCTAGCCACGCAGAACATCATACATCCGAACATTGTCCGGACGCTTACGGATGACATGAAGTTCGAGACTATGACAGAAGTGCAGGCCAAAACTATCAATGCTGCGATCAAGGGGACGGATATCATTGCACAGGCGCGGACGGGAACAGGCAAGACCTTGGCGTTCTTGCTACCGATTCTGCAGAACATTATCAATGTCGATCCTGATCTTGCAAGAGAGCAGAGGGGACGAAGAGGGCCCAGGACTACAGCAGACGACATCCGCGCATTGATCATCTCACCCACGAGAGAGCTGGCCGAGCAAATCGCTGAGGAAGAGAAGAGACTAGTCA
>JAVRRP010001096.1:0-11495 GCA_036872775.1 Oleoguttula sp. CCFEE 5521 | reverse complement strand
TTGGCGATCATACCGCAAGATCCCACACTCTTCCGCGGCACGATCAGGAGCAATTTGGACCCCTTCAACGAGCACAACGATCTCGCGCTCTGGAACGCCCTCCGACAGGCAGATCTCGTAGGCGCCGATCAGGATATCTCGGACGACTCTGGCCGGATCCACTTGGACACACAAGTCGAAGACGAAGGTCTCAACTTCTCTCTCGGCCAACGCCAGCTTCTCGCTCTCGCGCGCGCTCTCGTGCGTGGCAGCCAGATCATCGTGTGCGATGAAGCTACCTCGAGTGTAGACTTTGAAACGGATCAAAAGATCCAGAAGACCATCGTCCGCGGCTTCAAGGGGAAGACACTACTCTGCATTGCGCATCGCCTGAAGACCATCATCGGCTATGACCGTATATTGGTCATGGATGCGGGTGAGGTCGCCGAGCTGGACACGCCTGTGAATCTGTATGATCTTGGTGGCATTTTCAGGGGCATGTGCGAGAGGAGTGGAATAAGGAGGGAGGACTTTTTCGAGAGCGAGGAGGCGAGATTCGCGATGGAGAGTCCGGTGTTGGAGAGGACGCAAAGTAAGGCGCTGGGTGGCTGAGGAGCGTAGATTGGGTTTGTAGAAGCGCGGCGTTGATGGGATTTGAGGGGTATATACATGCATCTTAGTGGCACATGACGAAAAGTGAAGCGTATCATCGCAATGCGCTGTCCGCTCTCGATCGCTTCAATTGTCACTCTCTCAATGAGGCACCATCACTAAGCCAATATTCACTGGCGATTCTTCACGTGCTGGTTGCCACTGCGAGGCGCGGTTGACTTTCGGGGAGTAAGGTACCGTCACGTACATACATGTGTACAGTACTTCGACAAAGCCATATAGCAGAAGGAGATACTCTCCGGTCACAGCGGCCAGCACTCCGATGTTCGGCCATGACTTCGCGATCGAAGTGCTTGATGAACTCAAGATAGGCGGCAGCTCCGTCGGAGGCATATACATGAGTACATATACACGCATACATTCAGTGCCTATAGTCAGAGATAGGCAAGGAGAGTCTAGAAGCTTGGCGGGCGTGGGCAGGGCGATAGGCTTATCGCTGCCTGCTTATCGTCTCATCGGGACAAGATGTAAGGCTGCGGGACTGCGGCGGCGGGGATGCGGGGTGCGGTTTCGTTGGGAGGCGATGGTGGTGTCAACGCAGCGTGGTATTGGGAAGTGCCTGCAGGCTGGCTTTCAATGCGATCCGACAATGTGCCCGCGTCGGAGTTCAGGCAGGGGAAGCTGAGTTTCTGAGGTACCGTGGTGGGTGGCATGGGGGTGTGTCGATGACGGGTACCCGACACTCTCTCTGAGATGTCGCTCATTGCTTGTTGCTGCTGACAAGGCGCGTGACGGTGACGGTGACTGAGACGAGTGTGTCGGTGCTGGATCTGCTAGCGCTCGTCTACTTGCAGGCGGCAGTGAGTCTCGTGATGATGTCGCGATTGTGTGTCTCTCATGCTGCTGCAGCTGGGTCGCGTCACACGCTAGCCTCTCCGCATGCGGCATGGATTGGCGGCGGTTAGTACGGAGAGCTCTCAGGCATGCTCGAGCTACCTTCAAGCAGCGAGTCACTGATACTGCAACCTGCTCTTCTCTCCATCCCTAATACCCACAACACTGCCTATTATCACCGTCAACACTGTTTCTTGCCGCGCTTGCTTTTCATTGTTCGCTTCTAACAACTGTCAGCAGCGTCTTGTTCCATTCTGACTCACGCCAAAGACACTCTTTGCACCGTAATTGTCACGCTCCGCATCACGTAACGGACTCACTGGCACAGTCAATACACACGCCTCAGCCTTATCCCCTAACTCCATCCACGCCGACTCGAGATCCAGCACCACACTATCAGCATCAGCACACCATCTGTCTGGCAATCACAAATGCACACACCGACCAGTGCGAGTCCGCGCTGCTACTCCTAGCCATCGTCAGCCAAGCGGGCTCACAACGAGAAGTCTCCAGTCCGACATAGTCACACCGCCATCATGGCTGCGCCGCCGAGGCAGCCGCAGGCGACGTCGAGCCGACGTCCGCCACCGCCGACGGAGCCCGAGCCGGACAAGTATATCGGGGACTTCAGGCGAGGGAATGAGATCGGGAAGGGGAGTTTTGCTACCGTGTATCTGGCACAGCATCGCGAACACAAGTCATATGCTGCCGTCAAGGTCGTCCATATGGCCAAGCTCACGAAGAAGTTGAAAGAGAACCTTGACTCTGAGATCAGCATCCTGAAGAGCCTCCAACATCCTCACATCGTGGCCATGTTCAGTCTCGTCGAAACGCCAATCCACATCTACCTTATCATGGAGTACTGTCAATTAGCGGACTTGTCGCAATTCATGAAGAAGCGCACACAGTTGACGGATTATGATGAAACGAAGGAGATCTTTCAGAAGTACCCGAATTCGAAGACTGGAGGGTTGAACGAGGTGTTGGCAAGGCATTTCCTCAAGCAGATTGCGAGTGCGCTGCAGTATCTGCGCGGGAGGAACCTGATACATCGCGACATCAAGCCACAGAACCTGCTCCTCAACCCATCGCCGGAGTTCATGTCCAGGCAGCGGACGCAGGACGTACCTCTGGCTGCTAGTGAGCACTCATTGGTGGCGCGCGTGGGCGTGGACTCCCTGCCGATGCTCAAGATCGCCGACTTTGGATTCGCACGTCATCTGCCTTCAACATCGATGGCTGAGACTCTCTGTGGATCACCGTTGTACATGGCGCCTGAGATTCTTCGCTACGAGAAGTACGATGCGCGCGCTGATCTCTGGTCTACTGGCACAGTACTGTACGAGATGGTCGTGGGCAAACCGCCTTTCCGTGCGCAGAACCATGTGGAGTTACTCCGCAGGATTGAGAAGGCGAACGATGTGATTGCGTTCGATCGCACATTGGAGTTGAGCAGAGGCATGAAGGATGTGATAAGGAAGCTCCTGAGGAAAAGCCCGCTAGATCGCGTATCGTACGAGGACTTCTTCTTGGACCCGGTCATCACTGAGCAAATCCCGGGGCTGGTCGGTGAGGATGTGCCGTTGGAGAAGCCGAGGCCGGTGCCTCAGGTGCAAGCTCCTGAGCCGGTCTCCGCTGCCATTGCTGAGGCTCTTGCGCTGCCGACGCGGGATCGCAGATCGCCGGAGCCACGCTCGCAGCCGCGCAGGTCGCAGGACGGGACTGATGAGAGCAGGCGTGCGAGTCGGAAGCCATCAGATCAGGATCTTGCGGTTCGGCCGGCGGAAGACATCGTGCGTCGGAAATCATCATCAGGTACGCAAACGCAGACCGGCTCTGCGCCTCGCGACATCCAGCGTCAGCCAGCTCCGCGTGAGAGACGTCCCAGTATTGTAGCTCATGCGACCGCTCCTGGGAGGCAGGAACTCTACAGCGCGCCGCAAGCCGCTACAGCACCAGCACCGCGTATGGAGCGCCGACCGAGTCGCGCATCGCCACTTTCTGGTCCGCCTATGGTTCGCGAGCAGAGCGTGGAGGCAGGCAAAGCTCGTGACGAGCGTGCGGCACAGAGGGCAGGGAGGGAGCGCACGGCGCAAGATATCGCGTTTGAGAAGGAATATGTGGTGATTGAGAAGCGGCAGGTTGAGGTTAATGCTTTCGCGGATGAGCTTGACGCAAATGCACAGCTTCGCAACTCGCCTCAGCAGCAAGGTGCGATGGTCAGACGTGGAACTACCCAAGGAGGTTCCGGTGGGCAGCCGCCGAGCCCCTCTCGTGGCACGCCGATGGTGAGTGGAAGGATACCGCACCAGAGAAATCTATCGTTCGAGAGACGTCTGCCCGGTCCGCAGTCAGCAACGACGATGATGACAAAGGTGCTCACGGCTGCGAACGTGCGCCTGTCAGGTGCTCTGGGTATATCGCCTCCATTCGGCAAAGGACCATCGCCACCACACGGCTACACTGCATTCCCTTCATACCCTGTCTCGCAAGGCCTGCTGCTGCTAGGCGATGGAACAGACGGTAAGCTGCCCATGGACGAAGATAGTAAGGTCGCCCGAACCGTGGAAGATGCTGGCCACCGCAGCGATGTGATCTTTGGCTTTGCAGAGGTGAAGTATCGCCAACTCCTCCCAGCCACGCCCTCAACGCAGGATGGTCTCGGCATTCAGCAGCTCGTCGATCCAGATCGCGTGATCGACAGCTCCACGGATGAGAACGACAAGGACATGACGACCGTGGCGATTGTGGGCGTCGCAGAAGAAGCTTTGGTTCTCTACGTCAAAACACTGTCAATACTGGCTAAGACTATCGACCTCGCTGGCCTGTGGTGGAATCACCGCAGCCGTGGCGAAGTCCTAAACGCAGCGAACGCTTCACCCCGCTCTTCGGCGCCCCCTGCAGCAGACATCAACAAGCGCATGAACAACGTCGTCCAATGGGCCCGCAGCCGCTTCAACGAGTGTCTCGAGAAGTCCGAAGTCGTCGGCCGCATACTAGTCGATGCACAACGCAGACTCCCCGTTGATCACCCAGCCAACCCAGTCAACCGCTCCAGCGACGCCGGATCCGCTATCAACACCTCCCGCGACCAGATCCAGATAACATCTGGGGTGACAGCCGAGAAGCTGATGTTCGATCGGGCTGTGGAGATGAGTCGTGCGGCTGCCGTGAGCGAGCTTGTGGGCGACGAACTGCAGGATTGTGAGCTGCAGTATGTGACCAGTATCATGTTGTACGAGGCAGTGTTGGAGAGCGATGACGAGCCGCTGATGCCGAGGGGTGGGAGGAAGGAGCGGTCTACCGGCGAGGAAGGTGGAGTGATACAGGGAATGGAGGGCGAGGATCGGGAGAAGGTTGTCAAGCGTGAGTCTTGGGACACCGTCGATGATCACGAAGTACAGACGCTAACAGATCCCACAGTGATTGAAGGCGCACGCAACCGCCTCTCGATCTTGCGCAAGAAGCTTGCAACGCAGCAGCAGACTAAGCGGTCCAGTCTCTCAGCCGGATCGGGCTCGAAGACCGCCGGTGCTCAAGGCGGATCGGCAACTGCGACTCCCACACTCGCTGGGACGCCGCCGCGGTAGGACTGGCGTGTGGATTCGCTCGAGGTTGAGGATGCTCGCGTGACTTTGACACCTGTGAGCGAGCGTCCAGTATTGCATGACGACGGCTCGAAGGGTGCCCTGATTGAATCGACGCACGACCAACGACATGGATAGACACGATGAGTTTACGTGCATTGAATGGACTCGCGACTGTAGCGAGCTGGGCTCATTGACCTAGCAGATGCTAGCGGATTGGCGTACGATTGGACAGGCATCGGAGGACATACACGGCGCGGCGTTCTGTGCTGTATTTGGAGTTTGGCTACAGCGGCCTCCTGGACAGGATAACGGCGAATTCGGTCTGGGTATGGAGCGGAGTCGGATGGGCCACTGCATATGATACCACCGAGACCCACGAGGCTAGAAGGCTGTACACGTTCATACTCTAGCACTGTTTTCAGTGTCCTCTATGCTTTCCTGGTTCGTTTCCTAGGGGAGAGAGTCCATACCTCCCATGCACTGCGTACAGCACCATCTCTATGCCTTCCCCTCCTGTCTGAGGTACTTCCCCGTCTCCAGCGTCGAAAAGCTGAACGGACTCTTCGCCATTTCGGGACTTCGTGGACTCATGGGCAGTGCGAACAGATCATCCTCTGTATCGTCCCCTCCTCCCGTCACAGCCGCCGAACTCCTCTCGAACCTCACCTCCGAGCTCGCCGCCAGCGCGTTGAGCGAGCCCATCTCCCCTCCCCCAGCCGACGCATCAGGCGGCCGATGAGCCTGCATCCTCAGTTGTGTTGGCGCGGCGATCTGTGGCGTCGATGCGGGAGGTTGCGCCGATTTCGCCGCCAGGACAGATGCATCGGGCACGCCTTTCAGCGCCGCGAACGCGCCGAAAGAGCTATACGCCACATCCGAGGTCTCCGGACTCAGCGGGTTCAGTGCTGGATTCAACGGCGAAGAGGGCGCCAGCGCATCTGAGTTCGTGCCGAGCTTCAGACCTTTCAACTTTTCCATCAGCCTCCCTCCCCCGGGACTCCGCGGACTCGTCGGCGAAGCCAACGCCGGTTGTGAGACTGAAGATCTAGGTATCTGGATGCCCGTTGGCTTCGCAGCGACGCCGAAATTCGCTTCTATCCACCCCATCTCCGCTAAGGCCATCTCGTAGCCCACGCCCTCGACATTCTCTCGCGCTTCGGCGGCGATCTCGTCTTGCAGGACTTGGAGCCGCTTTTTCGCCCAGATGGTGTGCAGGACCCCTTTCTTGCCGGCTTCGCGCGCTGTTGCTCCCAGCTCTGGGCTGAAGATCGCGGGCAGGGGGTTGGTTTTCCAGTGTATGTCGGCTTTGCGGAGGGAGATGGTTGTGGGGACTGGGACGCCGGCGCCGAGGAGGAAGTAGAGGCGGTGTAGGGGTACTTCTTCGCCGGGTTTCGCTGTTTGGTCTTTGGCGGGGAGGACGGTGCGTTTGCCTTCCCAGGTTATCTCCCAGGTGCCCGGGAGGAAGGTGGTTGTGGAGTCGTCTTCCCATTCTACTAGGAGGACTTTGGTGGAGTCTTTGGGTTTGGAGGTGGTTGGGGAGGGCGGTGTTGGGGCGAGCTCGTAGCGGGCTAGGGCGTTTGAGGAGGAGAGGGAGGGTGATTCGACGGCGGAGCTGGGGTGGGTTGAGGGGTTTGGGGAGGGTGGGAAGGAGGTCTTGACTGCTGGTGGGGGCGAGGCGGAGGACATCGTTGTGGCTGGCGATGAGGTTCCGGCCAGGAATGAGGGTTGTGCGAGGTCGCCCATGTAAAATCGAGTGCAGCGTGAGCTCGTAGTGCACTTGGATCTCTCCACCAGATGCTCGCTCTATATAATCTCGAAGTGTTGAAATGAAAGGTCTTGACGTGCCTCGCCTCAGTCACCCTCGCCACCGCTGACACGAGCAGAACAAAGACAAGGGCCTCTGTCGAAGGACAAATCCACGGCGCACCACTACGAGCTCATCGTAAGAGCCACGCCATCGCCGAGCCCATTCCAAGACTTCGGGGGCCTGAGGTCTTCATATTGGCAAGCATCAGCAACGCTGGCAGAGGTGGGTAAGCTCCACGATCGCAAAAGGGTAATTTTAGCTCTGCGGGCGTCTTGTCAGCCGCCGGCTGCCGCAACTCATCGCCAAGGATCCAGAGATGGGGAGAATGCTACTGTGATCTCTTGTGGAATGCAGTCATTGGAGAAGTGAACAGAATGTTAATATTTTGAAAGTTTTGGTTTTCTGTGTCGTCGAGCGACCTATCTGCTGCTATTGATACATCCGATGACGGAACTCGCAGGCCTGAGAGCTGCACTAGATCAAGGCCTTCCATCATCGCCCTCGTGTCAAACAGAAAAGGAAAAGCTGGGTATGATGCTGGTGTAGAAGCGCGGCACCCTTGAGCCGCCAGAAAGCAAGAACGCCGTCGCTATGCTTCGTAATCAAAGATGAGGTAGGTTGGGAGAAGGTTCTTAGATGAGGAGGAAGTCCCACTGCTTCTGGCGCATGATATCGCGCCAGTGAACGCGAGTAGCATCGCCATTGGCAGCTGCTGCGTCGTGCATGCTCCAGGTATCGTGGAGGAGTTCGCGGATGCGGCCGAATGAGCCGAAGTCTGCTGCGTCACCGAGCTTAGCGCAGCGGTCGGAGAACATGGCGCGGTAAGGTGTATCTGCGGTCGCACTGGCACCTGCAATCAGGAGTGGCCAGGCGAGGCTGCGGTCGAAGCCTTCACCGCCTTCGGGGATGAAGCTCATGAAGTCGCAGAATTGCGCGACGAGGTGTCGCATACTTGGTGAGTTCGGCTCGTAGCCTGGGACTAACGTGCAAAGGTAGATGCGTGCGGCGACACGGAAGATGGCCGTAACATTCGTGCGGAGCTGCTTCGGTCGTAGCGCACCAGTCGTCGAGATGCAGGAGCTTACGGCGCCGCCCATGCCCTCCGTCTGGCCGATCTCGGCTGCCAAGATCTCGACATACTTGCAGAGCATGACATCGTCCAAGCCCTCGGACTTCTGGAGGTCGAGGCAGGCGATCTCGGAGATGAGGAACATGATCTGGTCGTCGCAGCCCATGAGCTCGCCGAGACCAGCGCTGCCACGATTCAGATTGAGCTCGCGGTAGGTATCAGCGAACGTCGGTGCGCGGCCCATGATCGTTGCGCCGAGAATGTCAATCCACGACGCAAGTGTCATGTTGAAAGACGGGTGAAACACTCCACTCGCAGACAGCTCGACTGCAGTCTTGGGAAGCTCGAGCTTGTGAATCAAGCTTGTCGCTGCTTGGAAGTGCTGGTGCCATGGGATGTCTGGAAGTGCGTCGTCTGGTCGGCCGACAGAGCATTGGAAGAAGATCATGCCGAGAGTCGCCTCCAGGATCTGGCTGTGGTTGACATCTTGGCCGAGCGCCTCGCAGAGTTCGGAGATGGCAGAGTATCGGTGGCGAACAATGTCATTGTCGATCTGCTCGCCAACAAGCCCCTCAGTTGCTTTCATATGAGTAGCTGCGACCGAAAGACAGCAGTGCAGGTATGGCTTGTTCGACTCGAGAGCGGGGAGCACGACGTCTGAGCGCGTCGAGCCGTGCTGATTTGCGTCCAGAATTGGGAAGATCAGCTTGATCACCTTGTCCAGGAAATGACTGAGGAGGTACTTGTCGCACTCTTCTACCTCGACAATAGTCTCATGGGTCGGTGTCATCTGGCCGTGCGGAAACTCGAAGAAGTCGAAGTCGACTGGCTCTTCCGGGAAGGTCTCGTGCAGGTTCTCATGGTACTCCTGTTGGATCCAGCTATCTGCAGGAAACGCAGGCATGCCATTGGCTTGCGGTGGCGGCTGGAAAGTGCTGAAAGTCGATATCGTCGAGTCGCGCCGGGTCTGCACATCGTTGACAAAGACAGATCGCTCGGTCTTGATGTCCACTTCGTACGGCGAGAACATTGGATATTGCGAGTGCGACATGAGGTGCTGCGGTGGTGGCGGGATCTGGAAGTAGCCGTCCGGCGTGATGTGAGTGAAGTCGGAGAATGGTGAGTCCACAGAAGGTGCGCGAGTGTGAGGCATGGAGTCCGAGTAGATGTCCGCTGACGTTGGCGCAGAAGGTACAGAATGGCATAGCGATGGTGGTGTCGATGTGCCATGCTGGTGAGGAGTAGGGACTTTCTTGGACACCTGCGTCTGCTTGATCACGTTCTTGATCACTTCCTTCTGCTGGCGTCGCTGCTCGCCATTCGACCACCACATCGGCCGCTTGTAGTCGCATCGTAGACCCAAGTGCCGACAGGCTTTGCAGGATGGCTTGCCTTCCTCGCACTTCTTTCTTCGCAATCTGCAAGTGAAGCAACCTGAAACACGATCAGTTCTGTCCAAGCTCAGGCGGAAGGAAAGGAATGGACGTACCTGACCGAGATCGCCTGTGCATCTTCGCCGCTGCAGCTGCAGCAGCTTTGCCCTCTGCTGACGTCGCATTACACTTCTTCACCGTTGGAGCGGCCATTGTCGTTATGCGTGGTATCGTCACGTCTGCGACCGGCGCGGACGAAGACATGTGGGTGAATATGTACAGCTGCAAGTGGATCTATCCAAGATGCAGGGATTAGGCCAATCAATGGCTGGGGTCGAACAGAACAGGGTGCGGAACGACCGTATAGACAGAGCACCACGGGTTCGGAAGATTGAACGGTAGCGTCCTCGAAGCCTGGCCAGCGGGCGTTCGATCGAGTGAAGGACGCGAGAAAGAAAGAGAACAAATTATTGTCGATCAACGAGTAGCTGGTCGAGTCCACAGAGAGATGGGTGGTGGTGGTACCTTATATGACCAGGCTGGGACTCAAAGAGACCAAATTGGCTCTCATTCTATTCTTGGGCCACGGCCAGATGGTAGATGAGGTGGAGGTGTGCGGTGAAGCATGAGTGCGGCCCAGCAGGTAATGTGAGCTAAATGCTGCCGGCAAGCGGGTCTGCACTTCCTCATTGGACGCCTGAGATGAACTTGCATGACTTAGCTCCAGTACCAGCAATCACCCCCGCCCACGCTTCTCTAGCACTGTTCTCGTCTGCCATGTACAACGACCCGACTGGGAGATCGTGATTATTGCAATATGGCTCGGCTGAACTTTGGGCCCTTCGAATCTAGCAGCTGAAGGTCGCCGATGCAAAGGCTGAGTCCACGCGTGTAAGCTCTGTCTCATGTCAATAATGCGTAGTACAGTCCCCAATTGTCCAGAGCAATCTGTCGAAAGCCCAGGCGTGGGGTCGCACTGGAGCTTTGCCTGTTCTCGATGATTTTCCGGATGCTACGATATCTGCATGCGGAGAAATGCTGGATCGCATGCCCTCGGCTACAAGGCCGTTGTGAATGCATGTCAGAACGTAAATTCACCCGGACCTGCAGCAGTCACGGTGGGTCTAGCCAGCAAGATGCTGGTCCGTTGTTAGCACTCGATTCGTGCTCCCTTCTCGAGAGCGGTGGGGATCGACGTTGTAGTTACGGCGTGTCATGGCGAAGCACTGCTTATTCCTTTCGACTCACGAGAGTGCGACCGAGTATCGACCGCGTGGGATAGCGAGCAGAGAGAGAGAGATGGCTGTTGGCGCTGCCTGGTGTGACGACTTGGAAACACCTCACATTAGCGTGGAGACGAGATGAGGTCGAACGAGCCAGTCAAAGACGATAAGTGAGCTGCGGGGCCGTTGGCGGCGTGCCTCTCGGCGCGTGCCCGCATTCAACAAGGTTCACGGTCCGTTCATGCGACCTCCACTCTGACCGACCTCACTCTTCACAAGTTCGTTAACCGTACAGGAAGATTCTTGTTTGTCGTCTGTCGTGAGAACCCGAGACAAGTCGGTGCAAGAATGTGAGCGAGATAGATACTCGTCGTCCGTCTGGACACTGGAACAACGGACGTGGACATCCGCTCGATGTCGCTGCATCTAGGCCTCGAGAGATGGCACGACTCGCGTACATCTTTGTGGCGCCCACTGACGATCGAGACATCCCGCTTCCGACTGCGATTCGCTACCAACTGACAGGCGCGCCATAATCCTGCCAAGGCCATCGGACGACGGGCCAACATGCTGGCCGCCGCTCGTGGTTTGCTTTCTTATTTTCCCTACTGATTGCACCCGTCAAGTATTGCCAATCCCATCATTGGAGACTAGTCTTCCACATCACATGTCGTATCACGAGACGATGTGCGAAGCGGTCTGCACCAGTGGCCGATCACAGTCGGCGTTGCGGCCGTGTGATACCTGGGAGTTCACACGAGCAGCCGTGTGCTACATCGACCCGCCACTTCTCGTGGACATCGCGCAACGTGGCATGCCGGCGTGGTAGACGCTGTGAAGTCTGTACACCTCGACATGCAAGCACTACCGTAAAGCGACGTGTCGTGCGAGGTCGGGGTGTAGAATCTGATACACATGCTGTGTTTAAGTCCTCGCATCTTGCCGTTG
>JAVRRP010001095.1:0-11497 GCA_036872775.1 Oleoguttula sp. CCFEE 5521 | reverse complement strand
CGTGTTCGATGGACCAATGATTGCACTGCTTGCGGCTCAGTATATGCACGGCTCTGCTGAGCCTCGACCTTGCGGTGCCTGTCGGTGGGCCGGAGTCTTCAATTCTACATGGAGTGTGGCGCTTGTAGTCCGGATCTTCGGTCCTGAATACTGTCCATCTGAGTAGCTCCGTGGCATGGTGATCGGGGTACCATGCCACACCACGCAGCGGCGCACAGTATAATGTGATGCAAGTTCCTTCTTGGCTCTCGTGTCGTGTGCGGATCTGGCTCCAAGAAACCCGATATTCACGGTCTGCGCAGAGGCGCCCCACTCGCCACAGGTGGAGTGATGGACAGATGAATGGAATCAAGAATAGGTGCTGCGTGGAGCAAGTCTTGACTCTTGACTCTGCACCTCAATGAAATTTACACGGGCAATGATCGAAGTGGTCAAGACACTCTTGGGACTTCTCTCTCTGCCGTATTCGGCTCTCACTAGCGAGTAGACTTCAATGGGTGATCGGAGTTCCTGTGGCTCCAAGCAGAGGATGCGAAGCCTAGCAGTCTGCCTGCAATCACCATGGAGAATGCGCTCTATGACAAGGGCTGGAATTGCATTGGAAATATGCCGAATACCTCAACCGCGAATGCACAGCGAGCATCGTCGGCTCGCCCGCAGCTGATATAGACGCAGAACATGTATGGGACACACATGAGCGCCCGCTCATTGTTGCTTGGCCACTATCTTCTGTCGATACTGTAGGCTGTTGAGGAACTCCAAAACACCTGCGTTGAACTCTTCGGAGAACTCGAGCTAGCAGAACAATCAGCTCTAGACCTGACGGCTTCATGGAAACATCACTGACCGAACAAGCATGACCGCCTCTGGTCGTCCACCATCTACAATCCGGTATAGCTCGCTCAAGCTGACTGCTCAACAGCACCGGTATGAGTATGTCCTCCACGCCAGCCAATACCATTACTTTACTCGGGGGCAGGTTCGCCAGACCCTTTCCTTCTGCAGCCAGCTTCGCAAGAGCCGCAGTACTATCAAAGGTCTGTATGACATTCAATTGCGCCAGATACTCCTCCAGTGGCATTTGCAGGCTGTCCATTGCCTCGTCGACTTCCTTTACTTCAGCTGGTCTGTTGAGGAAGAATGGCACTGTGAACGCCCACAGCGTGACGTCCTTCATTACATCGCGGATTGACATCCGCTGCGCCATATCCGCCCACAGAGCGAACATCCGGCTGCAGAACAGCGAGGGTGCAGCGTAGGTACAGCATAAGCTGAGTGAGAGGATCTCGTTCCCTTCCGTAGAGTCGTTTGGATAGGCAAGTGCGAAGCTCTGCGCGATCATGCCGCCCATTGAGATGCCGAGGAGGTGGTACTTGTCGATCTTGAGGAGATTCAGTAGTTCGTGTAGGTCATTCGCGAGAAGCTCAGACGTATATGGCCTCGGGTCTTTCGCATCAGGTAGCGAGGTCGTTTGGCCGATGCCTCGATTGTCATAGGTCAAGACTCGGTAGCCTGCTGCTACGAATGCAGGCACTTGTGGATCCCATGTAGAGACATCATCGGCGAGGCCATTGATCAGAACGAGCCAGGAAAAATGCTCCTCGCCAGAGATTTGGTAGTGGACGTTCAGTGAGGATGTGGCGACGAAGGGCATTGTGGTTGGACGCCGTTGGTCTGCAAACAAGTCTACGAGGTCAATCGCTGGGCATGCGATGCAGTAAAATTGGGACGAGGTTGACTATAGTGGACAAGAAGACGTAACAAGTCCAGATCCTACCTGCTCATGAATGTAGTGACCTTCCTGATTAGCTATGCTCTGCTATAGGCAAAGCCTCCTGCGAAGTGCGGCCGACAGTCCAGTACCTCTGTGGCATCCTAGATACAGTCTGTTGTAGATTATAGAGGGAGAGGCAATCCAGGTATACACGTTGTTCCATGCTGGGGTGCGATCAGTATATCAATGGTCGGGGTACATGCCACTCCACCCCCACTTCCACCCCCACTACAGCACATCGCAGCCAAATGACGCGTAAGGTACAGCGGGCCAGCTACTTGATTAAGAGGGCGACTGTCACCCTGCGCCGAACATATCAAACACTTTGAGCAAGATGGCCACCGCCTCTCCCGCCTCCCAAGATCTCTCCGCCCTCGATGCCGACCCACGTCTCTTCCTCTACACCTCCCTCACAGCCGGCAGCTCGCACATCATAACCGCCACCTCCCGCCTCGAAACAATCCTCAAAGCGAATCGCATACCCTTCACAGCCATAGACACTGCCACAGACGAGAAAGCCCGGCGATTATGGGGTCGCCGAGCAGGGAACAAGAAGTTGCCAGGGCTGGTGAAGGAGGGGTTTGTGCTTGGGGTGTGTGAGTTCGCGTGATCGCTACGTGGTACTGAGCACTGTATCTGACCAGGATTTGCAGGATCTGGAGCAGATCGAGGAGTGGAATGAGTATGGCGAGTTGAAGGAGAATATTGGGCCTGTGCCGCCTGCAGCTGGTCCTGCGCCTGCGCCATCACTTCTCAACAAACCTGGAGCTGTAGGAGCTATGGGCATGGGTAGAGGCAAGATCCCTCTCCCAAGACCTGGAGTCGATGAATCCAAGATGCGACCCTTGCCCGGGGCAGCTGAGATCAAAGCTCGGAACACCCCGAAACCCGATGCTACGCCCGTCGCTGAGACGAAGTCGGTGAGCGACGAGAACGCGAGGCCAAAGACCACAGACTCGGAGCCAGCGGAGAAGGAGCCGAGTGTCAATCCCGCGAAAGCACTGCTCGGCGACCAGAGCGATTCCAAGTACGATCATCTCAGCGCGCCGGCTAGCGCAATGCAGTCTGGAAGTGCAACGCCGGCAGTGGCGAAGAAAGACGCTGAGGGGAGCGAGGACGCAACGGAGGAGGCTGGTAAAGGGAAAGAGAGCAAGACTGCGGTCGAGTCGGATGTGAACGAGACGAAGGTTGCTCCGTCGTCAGCGAAGAATGCGGACGACGAGGATGAGGAGGAAGAAGATGACGAGGAAAGTACAGCGAAGGGTGTCCAGGATCTGCAGCTCGGCGAGGGCAAGCCGGCCAACAAGCAAGCTGCGAAAGAGCCGGAAGACGCAGGGACGAGCGTGGAGGATTGAGTGCGATAGCATTGTGTAGCGCAGTCTCGTAATGATACCATTGGACAGGAGCAAATGTCTCGTCTTGCATCGCTGTACTGTACAGCTCCCGCCCATCAATGATACACATTGCCAATAGATGTCCATCCATCGAGGTCAGTGAAGCAAGTCCTGCCACCTTGTACACGCACCTGTCTCCCCTTCATGGCGCTTCTTCACTCTTGACCTCCCTCTCCCCTTCCCCATTCGGCTCACCCTTCCCCATCTCCTCAAGTCCCTTTGCCACGACTTCGGGCCTCCACTTTCCCAGATGCTTCCCTGCCAATGCCCTCGCATCCTCATTGTTCCGCCACAAGCCCTCAAGCGCATTCAGCGCCAGCTCTCTCACCGGCGGTCTGAACATAACGAGGTAAAGGAGGGCTTGCACCACCAGCCCGACGCGCTCAGGATCGTCGGCCACCCTCTCTATCCGCGGAAAGACACCAGCGGGAAGAGACGGGATTTCTGAAAGCAGCCTGATCAAGATCTTGTTGTCTTTCGTGTCGAGGTAAGGGATCAGCGAGTCCAATAGTCGCAGCGTGAGGGCCGTGTAAGTAGGCGTCTGCTCCTCTGGCGAAGGCGTTGCATTACCGTTGCCGTTCGCGGCCTCCGAGTGGAGAGCAGCGCGATAGGCAAGCATGTCACAATACCACTCCTCGCTCAGCCACGCAATTGCGACATTAATCCGTCGCCGAAAGTCTTCCATGATGTAACTTAGCAGTGTCTCGCGGATGCGGGAGGAGAGGTTGTGGGGTGGAACTTTGATGAGGCTACGATCGCCGTTCTCTTGTTTCGCATTGGGAGAGTCGTCAGTAAGGCCGAATGGCGCGCGCGTCGCGATTCGAGTGAGGAGGGTGATCCAGTGATCTCTGTCGTGCGCCGTAGAAGCAGCGCGCGCAAAGCCTTTACTTATTTCGGCCTTCTTAGCTGGCTTGGTCTTGGCTTCTTCATCCAAGTCGCGGAGCGTAGAGAAGACTCGCACCAGAGCAGTCTTGGTGTACTCTTCCTTCTCAAAGTCGTCCATCGGAGGGGGGGCGGGAAGTTTGAATGGCCCGATAGCAATGCCGGGACCGGCGATGTCTTCGGGCGGCATCTGATCGAGGCGGTTCATGACTTGCTCTACGTCCCCTTCTTGGAAGACGGAGGCTGGGTCGTAGTCGTCTTCGTCGTCGCCAAGCAGGCCGCGGGCTACTGATCGTGCATCCGTGGGTCGCGGTCGGCTGAGGTTTAGTAGACGCTCCGAGATGATCTTCGTAGCTGCCACGAACTTCGCAGGATCTATTGATGCGAGCAGGGGTGGTACAAGCTGAGCGACGTAGGGTAGGGGTATTTGCTCGACGTGAAAGCTCGTCACTGCTCGATCGTTCGAGAGCGTGAACAGCTGTGCTAGGGTCGAACCTGGTGGTATGTACGTCGGTATTGGTGGTGCATGTTGTGCATTGCTCGTGCCGTTCACCGTCGCTCCTTCAATGCGCTGCCGCTTGACATCATCTAAGCCATCCGTCGGCTCGTCCGGTGCAGGACGCTTGAGCTGCTTTGTCTCTGTGAAAGCTTGGGCAAGCAGAGCACGAAGCCGGTCGACATGCTGCATTATCCGTCCTGCCAGATTGTTCTGCGGGTTTCGCTTCATGGCATTGAGCAGAAATGACATTGTAGTCCTCGTCATACTTCGCACAGCGACCTTGTCCTTCCCCGATGCCGTCCCGCTTGCCAACTTGAGCGGATTGAAATTCAACACAGTCCCCAAGATCTTGCTCCCAACACTTGGCCGTCGCTGCACAATCGTCGCCAGCGCATTCAACGTCGCTGTCACTAGTAGAGCGTCCACAGAGTTCTCCTGCAGCACGAACATCAAGCGATCTAGCAGCCCACTCGCCTCCGCCTCCAAGTTTCCGACTTTCAGCACGCTATGCTCACTGGGCACGAGCGCGAGACTGATCTCATTCTGCTCCTGCCGTCTCGGGTCCGCTACGAGTCCTGCAGTCTGCACCTGTACCACAATCGCAGCGAACTTGACACAGCAGATTTGCACTCCTGCAGGTCCAGCATCCATGCGCCGTAGAATGCTAGACTTGATCGCGCCCATGGTCCCCCACATCTCCTCGTCTGAAGTGTTCATCACGTGTCTGAAGACGAGCGGGTAGACACTCGCTGCGCATTGCACTGCGCTCTTCACGACCGCCGGATCCTCTTCGTGTCCAAGCTCCAGCTTCCGACATAAGTAGCTTTTCAATGTGCTCATCACGCTGCTGCTGCCAATCACCTTCTCTTTCTGCTCTGCGCTGAAGACGGGTGAGGCAAATGCCTCCGCGAGGAAGTCGGCGCCCCATCGTCGCTGCTCGACAGGCGTAGCAGATCCGACTACGGGCAATACACCAGGAATGACTTGAGGATAGATGGATGGGTCGCGGAGGCAGATGTCACGTGCTGAGCTCAACTGCTTCACGACGTCCGCCGGTGAGCCCATGATGGACGAGGTGACGACGCAGCGAGACAGCACTTCCTCCCAAAGAATGGACAGCACTAACGACCAGCTCACTCGCTCAACGGTGCACGCTCGAAGCTCTACGAAATGCAAGGGAAAGGAAGATCGGATGTGCGACTGGTCATGTCCGAGTGTGTCCTGGTGAGGTGTGGTTGTCGTCGGTGGTGAACCGGCGTCGAATAAAGATGATCGGCGGGAGAGGACACTGAGGTGAAGAGGAAGTAGGAGTGGTCAGTGAATGTATGTGCACAAAAGACTAGATAGTCAACAGTGAGGTCGAGATTCGGCATCGCGTTCTCTCATCGCGCGCGCGAAGCTTTCGGTCCAGTCCGGCGCTAGTATGTCTTGCAGTAGTCACTACACATTGAACGAGCAGACGACTGCGCCAATAGCCTCAAGCCACTCATACTTGCCATTATGCCTCTCGGACGGTGCGTATATCAGGTCGTTGCCCTACTTCACGTTACTGACAGATCTCAGAGTCCCCCAGTCTTCCTACTACGATGCCCAGAATCGCCCCACAGCAGCCCTCTACCGAGCACGACAACCCTACCTCATCCGAAATACGATAACAGGGCTATGTATCATGGGCTTCGTGGCGGGTGTTTGTACGTCTCACGTTATGCGAGGGAAGAATGATGTAGAATGGGACTAACACTCGGACGCAGATAGCTACACTATCCGAGCAATAGGACAGGACGATTTCAGCGACATACCCATGCCAGATGCGCCTGTGCAGAGCGGAGCGCTCGTGGGGAGTTCGGGGAGTGCGCCGGCCAAAAAGCAATGATGACCGATCCAGGACGAGGTTATCAATACAGGACTGTACAGGGCATAGGGATGATTGCATGGGCGGCGTTGGGGGCGTATCAAGCTGGATGGGCATATACATATGTTATGCTGGAAGATCGCGTTTCAACAGGCGTGACATGGAACATCCTGGCCAGTGACGCAAAGCATCGAGATCGCGATGCATGGGCAGAACGCGGTTGTTCAGTGTCCTTTCATCATATGTACACTCTACACTCCCAGCCTTCCTCATGACTACACAGACCCTACGAGTCCACGGCCGCGGGCGTGATCTTCGCAAAGTCCTTCACCGGCTGCTCCCTTGGCACTCGGTTACTCCTCAGCTGCTCCAGCTTCTCTTCTTGTGCCTCATTGCTTTCCTTCTGATACTTCGCGATCAGCTGATCGATGTTCGCGCTGCCATGTCCCGCAGGTACATTGTAAGGCGAGCCAGTGTTGAAGATCCTGCGCGGATCACGTCAGTATCGTCGTCTAACATTCGTTCCTTCCAATATATCGGCTAGTTCCGTATCCCGTCCTACGAGCGATACGCCATCCTGACGGCTCCTCTCTATTCTCATGCCCGCGTTCTCGCACTACAGCTTCAATCCGCGGGGCGACTCACTCAGGGAACCTCAAATCCACATGCCGAACCGCCGCACTCGCCTCGTTCAAGAACAACACCCGATCGCTCGCCGCCTGCTCAATCATCTGCGTATGCACATCGTTCCGCTGCGCCCACTTCTCCTCATACCCATTGTACGTATCCGTGATCAGCCGCGTGATTGAAGATGTATCGTAGGATCCGGCGCCGGTGTAGTTGAGCGTGAGGAAGAGGATCGGGATTGCTGTGAGGGTGATGTAGAAGCCGGCCTAGATAGGGAAGGACGGTTAGTGGGAGGGGCGGAGGGGGTAGAGGGGGACACGCACGCCGAAGGACTCGTTGACTGGGGTGCTGGGGGGATGGGAGGAGTGCGAGTCGAAGCGGCGTTGGGGGTGCTGCAGAGGTTGCCGCAGCTGACGCGCAGCCCGGGGGACGGCTCTTCGTGTTGAGTGCATCGTGTGTGAGACGGAGAGAAGTAGAGCCCTGTGCGCATAGGACATGGAGCTCGTTGTGGTGCTGTGAGGTCGAACGCTCGCTTACAGCGGGAACGTCCGAAAGTCTGTTCTGCGACTTCACCACACGTCCATGGGTTTGCTGTGTTTGGCTGATTACGGAGCACACACGATATGTGAGGGCAGCTGATGGTATCTCTCATACTTTCATACTGCTATCGAGCCTGAGGGCTGTCTCATCCAGCCCAATGTCTGCAGCAGTGCTGTGTCAGGCCCCCAACACGAGCAGCTATGTTGTCCCACGCCCACGGTAGTCAAATCGCCATCGAACGAGGCGGCATGTAGCTCCATGAGTAGCACAAAGCTCCACCTCTCCACTCAGTTCTGTTCTCTCGATTTCAGACCGTCCGCTCACGCCTCCCCAACAGCATCCTCGAAGTGGGAATCAGCGACAAAATCGCCACCCTGCTCACCCTCCTCTCCAGCCTCCCCACCCTCATCATCAGAGGTCTTCTCCTGCTTCACCGGGTCCCCCTTCTTGTTCCTGACGTACTTCTTCTGCTTCTTAGCAGGTGTCGGGCTCGCCTCGTCATCATCCTCCCCATCAGCGGCGGCTTGAACTTTCTTGCCTGCAGATGCACATTAGTACTGCTGTATACTCATCCGTAACAAAAGACTGACCACGCTTCTTGCCACTCTTCGGCGTAGTAGCCTCCCCACCGCCCATCTTAGCAGACATCTCCACAGCCGCCTTCTTAGCGGCACGGAACTTGTGCTCGAGGCCGCTGGCCGAGATACCCAGCTCAGCAGACATGAGGTTGTAATGCGCATTGCCGACGATCGTGCCGCTCTGTTTGTGCAGGGCGGCGAGGAGAGCGACGATCATGTCGGCTGGGTAGGTTTTGTCGGCGAGGGAGGCGTCTTTGGCCATTGTATTGGTTGATGAGGTAGTGTAATTGTGAATTGGTGTTGGATGTTGATGCGGATTGGGTATAGGAAGAGTAGATGGTGGTGGGTGAAAGGGAGGGAAGTGTAAGTTGCAAGCAGGCTGCCACGCAAGCCCAAGTCGCTGCGATTCCGCCGTTTTCTTTTCACGTGCAAACTGCCGGGCAGACTGAAGTGAGCTGGACTTGCCCGGCTTCGTCATATAATTTTGTATGGGCACGCCGGGAGCCGTCTGCTTGCCAGGCTTCACCTCAACCCATCACTCGGACATTTGGCAGGGTTCATGCGATTGTTCGGCCTTGTGAGCACAGAGCGAGCAAGCGGAAGCGTGAGGCAGTGTTAATCTGCTCGTCAAGCCCTGACACAACCATTACCATGACGCTGGACCGTTCGACATATACGCCAAGACACTGAGATTCACAAGTCAACATACATCTGGAATCTTGCAGTCTACTCACTCTAGCTCCCAAGCCCAATAGACACCCAATCACTCCATCTCATTCACTCGATCAGCAGCAGCCAGCTGCAGGGGTATAAGCGAGCGAACCCATCAACATCGTCCCGCGAAGAACGCCCATCCTCCCGAAGTTCAGTCCATTCTCTCTCCCGTAACGCCTTCTCGGGCTGTGAAGCCGCCATCTCCATCCTGCTTCCCAAGGTACTGGTTCCTTACTTGCGTTTGCGCATCATGAACATCGTAGCGCGGCAAGCGAAGACCAATTCTTTCCGGTCGTGACCAGCTCTCGATTGTCGCAAGTTCTCAAGCCACTAAGGTTCGGGTCTCGAATGCCTTAGTTCGAGACTTGCGAGTTTGGCGACATTGAACACGGTGCACTGAACCGAATATGCTTTCCTGAGGCGGTTCAGGTGCAAGAAAGCGTAGCGGTGAGTCTTGCCGACTCTGACGGACCCGCGGCTTGTATTTCTTCTTGTAGGCAGGCACTTCAGATCCGTTACTCGAGCTCGTGGCTTTGGCTTTTGGCTTGCGCTTGACATGCAACAACACGTCCTTCGACATCTCCTAAATGTCGTCTTCAGCATCGCCGTCCTGGTCCTCCTCGTCACTAAGCCTCTTGACCTTCTTCCCACCACCGTTCTTCTTGCCATTCATCTTTCGCTTGACATGCTCTGTGGCACTACCGTTGATGGCAGCAAGATCCTCCGGGGTGAGATCTGCGAAATTCGTGACGCCCTTGGCGTCCATCGCGGCGACTTCGTCCGCAGTTAAGAACCTACCACCTGGTCCGCGAGGTCTACGCATAGCATGATTGTGTCGGGACTCGTGCAGGTACGGCTTGCGGCCTTTACTGGTCAGTCGAAGCGCCTCCTCGAGCTTGCTACGAGCCATGCGCCGCTTCAGGATCCGGTGAAACTGCTTCGCGTTGACATACAACGGCGACTCTTCTGCCGTACCTGCAGGGGCTGCATCTGGCGATTGCTGCGTTGGCTGCTGTGGAGGAGCTGGCTGGGGTGGCTGCTGCACGGAGGGCCGAGGCGGTTGAATCATGGGCTGCGGTTGTTGAGATGGCAGTGATGTCGGGACTTGCATCGCCTGTGACATCCTTCGCTGTTGCTGCATCTGTTGCTGCATCTGCGGGGGCATACCGACCGGCATAGATTGTGCGGGAGGCATATTCATCTGGGACGACATACTACCCGGCACGTGCATCTGTCCTGAGCGCGGTGATGGTGGACTCGGTCGCTGTAATCCAGATCCATCCTGTTTCATGTGCTGCAGCCTCGGTGATGTTTGATGCATCGGCCCAGGCATGGGCATGCCTGGCATCGAGTATGGCTGACCGAAGCCAGACGCTGCGGCCGTAGCTGCCATGGCGGCTTGTTGCTTCTGTGTCTGCGTGGTCTCCATCGGCATAGCGTACGGCTGCTGCATGCTATACTGTTGACCAGGGTAGACCATGTGATTCATCATGCCAGTTTGTGCCATGGCCGGATCCTGAGGTTGCTGTCCAAAGTGAGGGTGCTGTTGCTGTTGACTGTGCAAGATTGGGCTTGCTTGTTGTGGATGTTGTTGGTGAGGATGTTGTTGATGAGGATAAGGTGGAGCTTGTTGATACTGCGAATAAGCCTCCATGATGTCGAAATCTCCGGGAGATCAACACTCGGCACGAGCGAGAAGGTTGCTGTACGCGCCGCGAGTGGGCGTTGATAAGTCTTGACGCGGTCGTCAGTTCAGGTCGCGCGATGACTCGTCACTGTTGCGGCCCAAGTGAGGCGTATTGGTCGGAAGACCCTAGAGGCGGCCACGACGCGTGCAGACCGCGTTTATGCTGCTGCGAATCACGAGCAGTCGGATACAGCGCACCGGAGCGTGGCAAACACCTGGTGCCGAAGAGGCGGTGCAGTATTGGAGATAAGGTTTAGGTTGACAGTGATGGTACGCAAGATTCTTTGATGAGGCGTACCAGTCAGAGAGCAGCCGAAGTAGCGGGACCTAGGCGGAACGTGTATTAGCGATGATGCGCATGTGAGAATAGAAAGTAATTGGGCGTTGATGTAGGCGTTGGCAGGGGAGGCAGCTCTAAGTCTGCGCGAACAGCAAAGCGGCGCCAATGGATGTGCGAGATGTGCACGAGACGAGTCGGCTGCCAGCGCATCAACCGCGCGCTTGCTGCTTGCACCGCCACATGCTCGCAATGCGGTGACGAACTCGACTCAAATCGTTAGGCGATATTGATGAGGCTGGTCTGGCCGTGATGCATGAATTCTGTGCGTGATGATGACGGTCTGCGTGCGCGCTCGGAATCCCATCACAGCGGTCCGATACAAGCAGTTACCCGCTCACAGCAGGAGTAGCCTGTGTGCCGAGTGCGCCATATTGCTTTTCGTAAAAGCAGACACATGAGAGACAGGCACATTGCGCAGCTTACCTGAGCTCGTCCGATGTCCGCACACCGATAGTGATGACCTGCGTCTGCACTGGTCAGCGCCGCTCATTACCGTGTGGTTCCATTGCCGTTCAGGTACACTTCGCGCGGCGACGTCATATTCGCGACAAGGCGACAGCGACAGGCTCGCAATGGTCCCAGCAATCCACCGCGAGGCTGACTCTCGCAG
>JAVRRP010001094.1:0-11497 GCA_036872775.1 Oleoguttula sp. CCFEE 5521 | reverse complement strand
CCTCCGCCAAGCGCACCACGAGCAAGGCTTCCAGCTCGACCCGCTCCTGAAACGCGTCTTCGAGACCATCCGCAGCGGCACTTTCGGCGATGCGGGCCAGTTCTCCGCACTCGTTGACTCTATCGTCGACCATGGCGACTACTACCTTGTCTCCGATGACTTCAAGTCATACATTGACACGCAGGGCTTGATCGATCAGAGCTATGCGAAGCAGGAGGAGTGGGTGACGAAGACTATTCTCAGTGTGGCGAGGATGGGGTTCTTCAGCAGTGATCGATGTATTGATGAGTATGCGGAGATGATCTGGAATATTGAGCCGTTGAAGCCGGAGGTCAATGGGGCATGAAGCGAGCGGTGTGAGGGAGCTGAGATGGAGGGGACTCTGGTGAGCGATGGTCATGGGGATGAGGTTGAGGCTGGAAAGCGGCTTCAATGGATCATGAGGTACATATGGTAGAGCATGACCATATCTTCGCCGTAGTCAAAGCATGATGCTCGCACTGATGGAGCAGACTCGATGTGTCGTGGGTGTACTCGTCTGAAGCGACTTCTGCGCTGTTTATGTAAGCGTGAGTGGGAACATTGATATCAGGCAGACGGTAGAACTTGGTTCGTACTTAGCATGGGCCTTTGTCGAGACCACGACTTTGCTCTCGTGCTGAGCTCATGTAGGAGAACTTTGGTACATTTCCTACTGCGTCATTGACGGTCTCGTGTCTGGTGTCTGTTCTCGGATTAGAGAGCGCAATAGAGGACGAACAGTAGCCTGTCCATGTTCGCTCTGTTGTAATACAGCGAGTCGTTTGCTTCTTGATATCCCTGGACTACGTATGGAGCCGTGGCGCTTTTCCAGTCGGTAAGCGCCGCGGAGTGAACGGGGAAATTGTGGAGAGATGCGGAGTTGGCATGTGAGCATTTGCTCGCTAGGAAACGTCATTCCGGATGCGAACGGCGGCAGGCCAGGGCAGGGCAATCAAATGCCAGGTAGCACGGCCGCTATACGCGAATGCTGATCAGGTAAACGTGTTGTCCATTATTCACCAGTCTCTCATCCACCAGCCTCTCCTCCACCAGTCCGCTGTTAAGCAGCTACGTCGGCAGCAACACCAACGGGCTCTACGCCAGTGACAGCAGCAGTACATCCAGCAAGATGAGCTCCGACTCCCTCGCGATGTTCCGTAAGAACATGGGCCCTGAGCTGGGCAAGCTCGCGGAAGAACACTTGAAGCACGAGTACGACACCCACTCGCCCTAGAACTCACAAGGGACAGGATCTTACGCGTCACAGCCTCCAACAGTCCGACCGCGATGCCCTTCAGGGTGCTGCGAAGACAGTCACTACCCACGCGACAGTCGGCTCCCTCATCGGCTTCGGTCTCGGCGTCTACCTCGCCTTCCGCCTCCGTACCGCTCGGAAAGCAGTCTTCAACACCTTCAAGACGTCCGAACAACCCACTGCTCTGCGCTTCGCCAGTGGGCGCGAACAGCCACTGCCGGACCTCAAGACTGTGCTACAGCCGAGTACGCTTGGGGACGTGGCTACGTACTTCTTCCTCGGCGGCGGAGGACTGTTCTTCGGCGGCGAGACGGGGGTGTTGACAGGGACTTTCAGGGCAAAGTCTCAGATTGGTGGGGACCGCGAGAGCCGCGAGAGGATACGGACTGCGTTCAGAAGGTTTCAGGCTGATGCGTTGAGGACGCAGGCGGACCTGTTGGAGAAGGGAGACAACAAGGGGAGTGGGTTACTGCTTTGAGAGAGAGCATCTTGCGTCTAGCGTGATGACCTCGATCTCGCGCAGGCCAGGGGTGGGTGAAGAGCTTCCCAAGACCTAAGGCGACCAGACGGGGTGACGAGAGCCAGCGCTGACGGACCGCCTTCTCTACTCTGTAAGTTAATGGTTGTAACAATAGATCAGCTTCAACATGCGGAGATCCAGCCTTTTGCTGCGCGGCTTCACTGCAAGATGATCCTCATGCGCATCGGAAGAGCCCGGGGATCGTCGTGTGCTGCTGGAAAGATCGACATCGTCGATGATTCCCAGACCAATGAATTGCTGGATTGCTTTGACAATTGTAATCTACCAGGCCTCGCATCCTTTGGCAGTGTACATGCGACAGAATTTGCTGTCGAAGTTCAGCTGAGCGGTGCTCGATACGGCTTTGAGCCTTCTCGAAGCAGGAACGAAGAATCGCCATTTGTACTGAGGAGCCTGAATCCAGTCACGTGTAAGACATGAGCATCGCATGACGAACCCATCACAGAAGTGCCTTCTTGCAAGCACATCGTCTCGAACAACACGGCAGCACGGCGTATGCCGGCAAGGCCCTACCACTAGTGCATCTCCGGCTGCCGATAAGGCACGCAAGCTACAGGTCACACGTGTTGTTCGCTGTTCGTCGTTGAGATTGCGCTGTGCCAACGCTTGGTCTAGAGTCGGAGAATATCGGCAGTCGCAAGTCGCAACGCCTAGCACCGGCTGGAAGTTTATTTTCCTGCAACTGAAAGGGGACAAGCAAGTATAGCGAAGGCATGTGTAGGCGATTGGTGGCGTCGAATGTACTTTGAAGCAAACAGAGACCTACAGGCTACGGTATCAAACCTGCTACCCGACGCTGTGACATATGTGTCACGTGCTCCTGCTTGAAAGAACGATTGCCGGTGCACTGATGTGCCACAATCGCAAAGCCAGCAAGTCAGACTGGTCAACTGTTTGCCATGTCATGCTCCGAGTTGCGAAACCTAACTCTCATACTACTGCACAACTTCGCATGGCAGCCTCCTCGCGTGATAGCTGGGATGCGGGGCTTGTGCGGTGTGAAGGTCCGAGATCTCACTGCGGTGTGATGAAACCTTCTTTCCACATGGTTGTCGCTGAGGTAGTCGACCGGCGGGGAGACGCGGTGGACACGCGAATTCGTAGGTTCAACTTCTGCGACAGCCTCGGTCGAAATCGAGCGATGCTGATCATGCCAAATGCTTCGGCTGATCGTCGCGGCTATGTCCAGATAGATGAGTATGTAGTCGACAAGATGCTGCATACAAGCCAAAACGGCATCACGAAGCAGTCTAGCAGCCGCATGCGGCAGAAAGTATGGGAGTTAAATTAATCTAGTCTTCGGCGTCGCCGAGCAAGATCTCATTCAGGCCAGCGAATCGACCGGGTTGTTTGTACAGCAGAGCTCATCACGCCGCTAGATCTTGCCAACCAGGCACAAAGGCGCATGGCTTCGCTTGAGGCATCCTGCAGGCGTCGGGAGAAGGAATAAGCATCGTGATAGATGAGATCGCGACTCGCGCGCCCGAGGCAATGGGAAGGCGTCCGCGCTGACGGAAAAGGCGTTCAAGGGTCGGTTTGGTGGTCCGTGAGCCTCGAGGACGCCCAAAGCTTGATTTAGCACCGTGAGCACGGTCCGAGTCTGGAGCACGAGGTACTCTCGCTTATCTTGGATGGCTATTGGCTGGCGTTTGATGGGATCCAAGCCAGGCAAGCCTCGGAGGAGAGCCTTGTGTTCGCATTTGCCCGTCGTTGCACATCGAGATACAGAGGGACGTGATCCATGCGACCTAGTCACTCGATGATCGCCATGTTACTCATCGAAAGCGGCCTGATCTGCAAATATGTATGTCGACTTTTCAACACTGTGGCGTCGCCGTGAAGAGACAGTGCTTTGACACGTCCCAGCGAAGGCCACTCCCGCGTCCACAAAGAGCGCCATCCGTGCGATCCCCCACCACATCCAGGCGCGTGGTCCTTAGCTCACGGATGCAGCTCTGATCCCTCACCTAATGCTAGGCTAGTCTGGGGTTCAGCAACGAGTGCCCGTTGCGTCTTTTGCGCTGCCTGAAAGGCTGCTGTGTTCAGCTCAGCTCATCGGCATTGCGGTGCCGTGCTAGTCCACAGCGAGGACGGTGTTATCAATTGGCTCTAATACCATGGGCAAGCGGATGAGCACAAGCGATAGAGAAACAGCGGTGCACTGGAATAGTCCACAGCCGAAACTGTTGGCTGGCTTGCACGTGGTAAACTTGTGGCGTGCTGCACTGCCAAACTCTCGACGCCCATCCTTGTCCCAGTCTGCACGAACCTGCAGATCCGGTACGTGACCGAGCGTTTCCCAAAGACAAATTAGATAGATCACCTTGTCAGCGCAAAACGCAATGTGCTGAATCTGATTGTGGTCCAGACGTCTTGGCAGCGTGACCATCATCGATGGATCAGGCGACGCAACTTTGTCCGTGTGTTGAGCTCTTGCCGAGCCCGTCGTATGGCGCAAGCGATCAGGGCGTACGGTAGATGAAGTCGCTCCAATGCTTGTAAACTCGCATGATGATGACCGCCCCGAAACAACGCAATCTACCATACGGCACGGTCGGTCCCTGATGAAGATTGGGCACGACTGGGCCACCCGACGCAGCCACATGGATCGGCGGGAGCCCGGGCCTTTGAGTGTAGACCCGCATTCTTTTCTCCGACCAGAAGAGAAAATATGCTTTGCACACAACGGCGCAAACCACCGTAGACATCATGAAACATTAAAACGTTATCGCTCTACCGTCCGTGAGCTGAACCAACTGAGACACAGCAACGACGCATCAAGGCTGAAGACGGTGATCGCAACGACGAGCACGTCCAGGCAGACCCGAGTTCTTGGTCTGCATCATCCAGATATGTCATTGCCAGGGTGCGGCGCATGCCAGCTCAGAGGGGCCACTCCCGCCAATAGCAGGCGACATCTTCACCAGGATGTGGTGATGTCGTCTCGCATGCGGGGAGAGCAGCTGGGCAACAGGCGAGAAGCCCATGCGGAATTCAAGATGGAAGATCCCCGGTGATGAATCCACCCGCGATAATAATGTAGTTGCTTTCTTTGTATAAACCATGCAACTGTGTCTCAATCAAGCCAGCGATGATCGAGGCGCACACGGTCTGGTGGGAAAGGCGTCGACAGGGCCAGATTGATAATCAGGAGAGCCTTACCCACGACGACCGAGCAGAGTACTGCTGGCTCGGCCCAGGGGTTGCGATAGTTTGCGAGATAGAATCTGTCTCCAGCTGCTCTCTGGAACGCCATCGAGCTGAAGCGAGCGACGCAATTGCAGGTAGCGACGGTACCGGCGCTTGTCGTTATCAGGTTTCTCGCTTGTTTCGACAGATCTGGCGTGAGCGCGGTCCTTCATTGAATCGTTCCCGTGTCCCATTTCGCGCTACCCTGGTAGTCTCGATCCTGACGCTGAGACTCCCTAGTGGTCAGGTTGCGCACTAGCCTTTTGCTTGCAGCATTAGCACGGTCCAGTACATATGATGGACCGTCCGCATGGTGGTGTGCCAGGCCCGTGTCCAGCCCTCGAAAGCCTTCCCGGACGCCAGCACCTAAGCTTAACAAAGGATCGACCTCCCACGTCTAAATACTGCACCTCACCCTTCGCGCGCACAGCGACTCCAGGTGTTGTTGTAACTGCTGTCCAGGAGTCTTCGGTGACCGTCGCGTCAAGACCTAACTCGTTAACTATCTGCGCGATCCCAGACTTTGCGTTGCAGTTACCGCTCTCGCTCGCTCGCGCATGCTCGGCCGTCGACCAGACAAAGAACTTGACAATACCAGATCGTACAACCTAGTGTAACACAGATGCTGCACGATAACACTTCGGGTATTCCACGATCTCTCTAGGCTTCTGCACCGCTCCGATCACACGAGCTTCTTTCACGCCTCACTTCCCAGCTACACGGACTGGTGACGCCTACCGCCTCCTCTGCACCACCAAGGCTCCTTCGACACCTTTGGGATTCGCCTGCATATCTTCGCGTAACTCCACGCCGAACAGGCAAGCTCATCTCCTGTCGATCATACGTCCACCTACGACGATATCGGTGCCGCAATCCAGTCTGTCGGAGTCACTTCGAGTACAAAGTTCGACGATATCCAGGTCCTTGGGTTTGAGCACATTCACAGCATTGCCACAGTCGATCTATCACTGCGGCTATCCATTAGATCGATCTCAAAAGTCCTCACGGCGTCTGCACCCCTGACTATTGCCCTTCGTGGCTTCCTTCCAATCGCCGCCGGGGCACTACTGGCCTGACGGAAAGTCATTCGCTCCTTCCAACAACAGCTACGTTCAGCCGTTGCCTACTCCTCCCGCAGACGTGTATCAGCCTCTGAGTCCTCACGCCGGCCATACCGCAAACGTGGCGTCCACCATAGCACACCACGGCTCGATGAACTCGATGTCCGATCCAGCTAGCTTTGCGTCGCGTCGACCCAACGCATCAAGCCTTCCTGACTTTCAGCTTCCTCCTCCTCCATTGTCAAGTCTGCACACCAAATTCTCAGCACCGTTATATGCGAACGTGCAGACAACACAACCGACACCCGCTTCAACCCTTACAAGCGTGGGCAATCTCCTGACGCCTCCAAGCAACGGATCAGCGGATGGCATAAGTCCCTCCGCTGGGACTCACAACCAACCGATGCAGATTCATTCATTCACTCCAAGCACTACAACTTGGAGTGCACCACCCTTGACCACGTTTGGCACCGCAGGCGGGTACGGATACCAGCCAGCTGCTTCGACCTACGCGCGAAGCAGTAACATATTCTCGCCGTCATTGAACACGATGGTCCGCGCCAACACAACACCCAGCACTAGCGAAAGCTTACCACCACCACCCTATGAGCTTCCACACCACTACAATAGCTCGACGTCCATGTCTGCTCCAAACTTACCCGCAATGCTCCCAATGCAGCATCAACAACATCAGCAACAGCAGCAACACCATCACATGATGTCGAATGGCAGTATGAGCGCATCTGCTCCTCAGTCTGCTGTCACGCAGCCATCTCCAGTACATTCCCAAGATGCGTTTGCACGACCACCACCTACGCCTACCTACTACAATGGATCACAACCGTCAGCAACACCTCAGCAGTCGACATTCCCTTACTCCAGTGGACCGTCTCCCGTGCTACAAAGCCCACTGAGTTCGAATGGACCTATGTCCAGGGTATCCCCGGTCAATGCTTCGATGCCATCGATGCAATCACAATCGCCTGCATACGCAACGTCAAGATCGTACCCACCGCCCACCTACCAGTCGATGGGACCAGTATTGACGAACGTCGGCAATCCTCATGGTCAGCTTGCGCTCGTCAACGGCATGCCAAACAACGCATACAACAGCGGACACGCAGCGATGCAACAAATGTATCATCACGCCGCACCGATGTCGCAACAGAACGATCGTCCGTTCCGGTGTGATCAATGTCCTCAGAGCTTCAACCGGAACCATGACTTGAAACGTCACAAGCGAATACACTTGGCTGTCAAGCCGTTCCCTTGCGGTCATTGCAACAAGAGCTTCTCGAGAAAAGACGCACTCAAGGTAAGCGTGTACGAACCGTGTCATTCGCACACATGAATACTGACATTCACCGCAGCGTCACGTCCTGGTCAAAGGCTGCGGCAAAGCATCCGCCACCGCCGAAATAAAAGAAATTGACGGCTCAGATTCTCCCGAGCCCAAGAGCGAGAAGAGCATCAGCCCAGTCATGATGGCTTCGTCTTGAGCTCACCTCTCCCGCAGACAATGCGATTGCTTATTTGCTTATATGTTCATGATACCATACCCTTTCTTCGCGGCATGTCTTACTAGAGTCGGAGATCGCGCTGAAATGCGCGGAAATGGACACGCCTGACCATGAATGAGAAAACGCGGTTTGGGCTATGATTGCCAAAGACTGCCTGAGGTTGCAATGGGTCTTGCAAGATTCCACGGTAATAGGAGGGTCCACCGGGAAGGGCGCACGTGGCTTGCAGAGTGGCGCTGCCCCAGGTCCGCGGCCATGGTCGTGGAAAGCCATGAAGCTGCAGGGGTGCATTTCATTGACAGAAATGTACATGCTTCAATGCCTTCTGCGACATCAACTACTTTGCCACTAAACCAATTTCATATCGTCACGTTGATCTGCCTCGGTAGTTTTGACATCGTTGCCAGCGACCGCACGTTCATACCGTAGTTGCTATTCCTCCGTAGCCGTTAGCTCATCACTGTCATAGCCAGCAAGGCAAGTCGAGACGAAGCCGCGAAAAAGAGCTTGGCGAGTCCGTTTCAACACGCTCTTGGAACCTGGTGCGGCTGCTCTTCCTCCCCACACGCAATCAGTGGTATGACATTCTTGCCAGATTCTCCGTTTGTAATGTTCCAACTGTGTGAGGGTCGACCTCTAGATGACGATTGGTGTTGCGCTTGTCATGACAAGGCTTGATCTTGCTAGCAAAGGCAGACAGAACGGCGGCATGAAATCCATCAAGACTGAGCATTGCTGGTACTTGGAGCGGCGGTATTGACGCCATGGCAAAGTACCAGGTCGAAAGTCGATCGTGTAGGCGTTCGTCCTCCTGCCGGCGCAGCAGGTACCGATGTTACCCATGTCAGGATACTGGGAGTCGATCGCGTTGATCTTCTGCTCGTCTCTTGTACTGGTGCATCTCGGGGTACAGGTGTTTCCATTTCGATGCTGTTAGAGCCAGAGGAGACCATGGTGGCCTTCATCTCACATCTCCATCTTCTTGGCATTCTAACATTCCTCAGCGGTTCTCCCGCATAACAGAAGCAAGACACAACAGTCCAATCACCAGGGCAGCTCATTCCTAGGCCGTGTAATCTGTATTGGTGCACTGCCGCCGATGAGATTGCGATAGAGGTGCGGTCGATCGAAGTGCTTGCGCGAGGGCAGGTAGAGGGTGCCCCTTCCTCTGGACACACCCGCCGGCCAAGTCCGTGTTGTGATTGCTTACAATCTCTTCACCTGCAACTTCCAGAGCACATTGCCGCAGAACATACTTGCTAATATGACAAACTAAGCTGCATCAACTTCGAAGACACCATCATACATTGCCTCTTGGTCACGCCGCTGTGCGAGCCATCCACTCATTCTGTTGCGAGCTGCGTCGACTTCGGTATCGTGGGCCCTCCGAGCGATCTGCTCGTCTGGCACCCCTTCCATCTGCTTCCGAACCTCATGCCAGTATTGAACTTGGATACGCACGAGCGCTCAGTATCACATCGCAGACTTCAGAGGCGCACGTTACAGACGGACATCGAAATTCAGTTTAGGCGCACGCGACCATCACGCGACGTGTAAACGCCGCGAGCAGATACATGACATAGCTTATCGACGACATGGCGGAGAGATACCGGGCTTTTCATGCTACTGGCAGACGACAGCCCCTGAGCGATGTTGGTAACAGGGCAAACACGCCACCTGTGAGCCGCGCTACACCAAAGAGCGTGAAGACAAGTGCAGATGCTTCCAGCAGTCTCCCTCACAACGAGTCTCTGGTCCCCAACGGCAGTCTTACTGTACGTCAGAACTATCTCAGCTCACCCGGCCACAAGCGGATCGCTGAGATGGCCAATGCTGTCGATCGTGACAACAAACGCAACTCCGCCATCTCTACGACATCTACTAGTGCTTCCGGTCAGAAGCGCAAGACTCACATTGGCGACTGGCAGTTGGGGAAGACGATCGGGAAAGGAGGATGCTCGCGTGTGCGTGCGGTACGACACCGCTACACCCGCCAGTATGGTGCCGTCAAAATCATTGCCAGGGCCACCGCAGAGAGCACTCGTGCGCAGAGTCTGGCAAACCTCATTGAGACCTCCAAGAGCAGCGCATCACTCAATGGCAGCGGCTTTCGGCCGATCCCATACGGTCTCGAGCGCGAGATTGCCGTAATGAAGCTGCTCGAGCATGAGAATATTGTCCGCCTGTTTGACGTCTGGGAGAACCGAAACGAGCTGTACCTCATCATGGAATACGTTGACGGTGGCGAGCTCTTTCACTACGTCGAGCAGAGGAGAGGACTGCCAGAGGATGAAGCGATTATTATCTTTCGCCAGATCATCTCCGCGCTTCTTTACTGTCATCGACTGCACATCTGTCACCGAGATCTGAAGCCTGAGAACATCCTGCTGAATCACGCGAGCCTGACCGTGAAGCTAATCGACTTTGGTATGGCCGCTCTCCAGCCAGAAGGTCGACAACTCAGTACGCCTTGCGGTAGTCCTCACTATGCCGCTCCTGAGGTCGTCAGCGCAAGGCCTTACGACGGCAAGCAGGCAGATGTGTGGAGTTGTGGCGTTATTCTCTATGTAATGCTTACCGGCACTACTCCGTACAACTACTCGCAGGACGGCGACATTCGCGTTCTATTTCGCGACATCGCACGAGCAAAATACTACATGCCGCCGGACCTCAGCATGGAAGCGAAGGATCTCATTCGTCGCATCTTCGAAGCAGATCCCGCCAAGCGCATCACGATGGACGGTTTGTGGGAACACCCACTGATCCACAAATTCGACAGAGAGTTCGGGCTCGAGGGACCTGACGGCAGCAAAGAGGCTGCGATCGGACCAGTCTCCAAGCTGGAAGACTGGACCCTCAAGCAAGCACAAGATGTCGATCGCGATATCTTGCGTAATATGCGGACACTTTGGCATAGCGAACCCGAGCAGAGCTTGATCAGAAAGCTACTCAACAAGGACATCAATCAAGAAAAGCTATTCTACGCAGCGCTGACGAAGCACCGCGACGAGCACCTGGAGAATTACATCGGCGATCCTGAAGGTATGGGCTACTCTACGAGCGACTACCATCACAGCCATGCGCCCATCAATTCCGATGCTCCACCACTGCCGCTCGACCTGCAGAAACGATCGCAGTCCCAATACTCCATCATGAACGACGAGCATCTTAAGCAGAGCCATAATTTCGTTGAGCCTCCACCCTCAGTCAGCAGCTATGATCCGTACAGAGCATCACGAGATCCTATTCTTGACCGTGGAGACTACGTCAACGTCATCGTTCATCGCAATGGTAGTGCGAGCACTCGAAAAGTCAGTGTCGGACGCAGCTCGCGACATGCCAATTCGCTGCGCGTGGAAATGCTCAAGTCAGGCCCGCGGCACCATTCGGCACACTCAAGCTCGAGTCTGGCACGCTCGGGCGTGAGCAGACACTCCATGCGCCGTGCATCGGTATCCAGGCACTCGCTGACCAGCTCGGTGTGGCCTAGTAGCCCGCCTGTGATTGCTAGCATGAAGCCATCTGAGATACACAAGCGAAACGTCAGCTTCGGCCATATCAGGCGCACTTCAACGACCAGTGCTTTGACGTCGCAGGGTACACCGGCCACTCCTCAGATGCCTGAATCGATGAGAGACCTTCGATCCAGCAAGCATGGTCGATCTTTACAAGTGCCTACCGTCAGTCCAACGTCGAAATTCGAGCAAGTCATTCGCTCGCGCAAGGCGAAGGCTGTACTGTTCGAAACGCCACGCATCAAGGCACGCAATCCCACCGAGACGCCCAGCCACCATATGCGCAGCGAGATCCGGAAGCACAGTGTGGAGCTCGAGAAGGCTTGTCAAGAGGCATTCTTCCGCGATTCAGTGGGCTCGGGGCTGACTGGTCGCACTTCGCCCACCAGTAAGGG
>JAVRRP010001093.1:0-11513 GCA_036872775.1 Oleoguttula sp. CCFEE 5521 | reverse complement strand
GAAGCTGCGCAAGGCGAAGCAGGAGGCTCGTCCCAACGAGAAGCCCGACACAGTCCGCACGCACTTGCGCGATATGATTATCGTGCCGGAGATGATTGGCAGTGTGGTTGGTGTGTACTCTGGCAAGGAGTTCAACCAGGTCGAGGTCAAGCCCGAGATGGTTGGACACTACTTGGCTGAGTTCTCGATCTCTTAGTAAGTACTATCAGGCATGAGACAACATGATCAAGTGCTGACTTTGTTCTTAGCAAGCCTGTCAAGCACGGAAGGCCGGGTATCGGTGCTACGCACTCGTCCCGTTTCATTCCGCTCAAGTAGATCCAGACCGCCGGATTACTTACATCGATCGAGCACCACGAAGAGAACCTTCGGGCTTGCAACTCTCATGGTGGCAGGTCAATGCTCCAGTACCCGTCACGCGCGGAGCTGCTTCGCAGCGTGCAGTCAAGGACGTGAGCATATCGTTCGCACGATGCACGGAGAGACTATAGTCGTCTACAGCACCAAGCAATGAACAATATGTACAAACGTCACACATTATCAACGACCATCCCGTCTTTCCTGGTCCCAGTCTATCATGAGTGTCATCATCCCATCCCCTCCCACACCCAACTTTTATACGTGATTGGATATACCCTTGCCAGCCAACCGAGCGCGATTCGACCGCCAAAATCATCCTTCTGTATCTTCCACGCCCAAGCTCCACATCATCACTCCGCAAGCACCCCCCTCAACAACCCCCCAAACCCATCTCCCATCTTATTCAACTCCCTAATTTCCGGTTTCTTCGGCTCCCCCGCCCCCCTCTTAAGCGCCTCCCTCTGCCTAACCCTCCTCTTCCTCTCACTCTCCAACGGGTCCGCTTCCTCATCATCCCCCTCGCCCTCCCCATCCTCTGAACTTTCACCATCAGAATCCGAGTCCAAGTCCTGCAGATCCATGGCATTGAGACCGAAATCTGATGGCGAGAAGTTCAGCCCCGGTTTAGCAGAGCCGGAATTGGGATGAGGGGCAGAGGCTAGCTTCTGGCGCGTTTTGTCGTTATGCCACTTCTTCCGTGCCATTTGCCAGCGGATCAGGGAGTTGATTTCGCGGACTACGAGGTCTTTGTCTACAAGGTGGGAGTCTAGGGCGCCCAGGAGAAGGGCGTTCATATCTAGTTTCCCGCCTCGAGGGCCGTTACGCAGGAAGTCTAAGATGTTCTCGATCCACGCCATGAGCTTGTCGAAGAGGCCGTTGTCGTGTAAGTGTACTTCGTGGACGAAGCAGAAGAGGTTTTCTTCGTGGCGGGCACAGACGTCTATGAAGGATTGGACGGTCTGATTTGGGTCGGCTGAGACGTCTTGCCGTTGTGCCTTTTCGATCGTGATGATGGCGTCGTCGACGAATTTGGAGAAATCTGTGACGCTGTTGTAGACGTTTGCGGACTTGTAGACGCGGACTAGGGGCTCGTAGAAGATTGTGAAGAGGTCTCGGAAGAGGTGCAGGGTGGTGGGCTCTTCGATCAAGCTGAGCATGGCTTCTTTGTCACGCTTGCGGGTGTGGAGTTTGAGGAGATGATTCAAGTGCGCGTAGAGCTCCGCACTTTCCCTCATGCTGGGATCTGCGGCTGTAGGGGCTAGCAGAGCAGTGTTGAAGGCGGCGTAAGCGTTGAACGATTCTGCTATTTCGGTCTCTGTGAGTTCGGGGGCGAGGACGGGGGTTTGCAGAATTTTGAGCAGAAGGTCGACGCCTTCTTCTGCTGCGTCGGCGCGGAGGGCGTTCTTGAGCGGGATCGAGGCGTTAGTGTAGGTCGCGATTTTGGAGGTGTAAGTCGGTCGGTCGATCTTTGTTGAGAGTGTATCGATCGAGCGTTGCAGCGTTCGGATGCCATCACCAATCGCGAAGCCGAACATGCGTTGGAGCAGGGACTTAGCGCCTAGTGGTTGCGCCATGAAGAGATCCAGCACGCCTTTCATCACTGCTGCCGGGTTGGTAAACCGGATTACTTGCTTCAGTGCTGTATAAGGCACGAGACTGTGCAGGCGCTTCAGCTGTGCGAAAAGCTCCGGACTATTGTCTTCGGCGAGGAAGAGATGGTATAGTGTCGCTGCTACCTCTATCCTGAGCCATTCGCAGACTTTGCGGTACTCCGGATCGAGCTCTGTGATGCTGTTCTTGATCTTGATCTCGCCGAAAAGATTTCGAAGGCCGTTCTTCTCGATGACTTTCCGGCGAAACTTCTCCATGTGAACATCCAGCTCTTTGGCACGCTGATTGGCGATCTCGAAAAAACGCCGTTGCTCTTCCATGCGCTTCTCATCCATGTCTTTTCTTCGCTCGATGTCAATCAGCTCTTCATCTGTAAGCTTCGTTAGATTGGCAGTCAGGAATTCCTCCATTGCTTTGCTGCCAGCGATTGTGTCATTCTGTAGGAAATTCCGCAAGAATGCCCTGAGTGAGACTCTCTGGTCTTCTCTCACTAGCATCTTCCCTGGCGCTGGCGAAGCATCTCTCGAGGGCGTCAAGTGCGCACTGGAGTCCATACTCGCTCTTGGTGATGCCGTCCCAGGTGCAAGAGACGTCCTCGAGCTATTCCTCTTGTGCGCAGTCGTGCTTCCACCCCAAGCCGGTAGCCAAGCTCGCAGTCCACCACCTCCATCCGCATTCAGCTGATCTGGGGGCGCCAATCCTGTGCCCTGTGTCGATAGCGAACTGACACTCGACGCATCGTCGTCATCCGCACCACCAGCGTACATCGAGTGACTTTTGTTCTTGCTCGGCAATGGTGGTAAGACCTTCCCTGGTATTTCGACCCGTAGCTTCTTGTGCATCTTCACGAAGTCGCCAAACCGCCTCGCCACGTAGTATGGCTCTCCACTATTCCTCTTTACTCTCAGCAAGAATTCAGCATGCGAGTGATGCCGCACATGTCGCTTCAAAGTCACAGTCCTTACACCCGCCACATTGACATCCCAGCCATTGATCTCGTTGCCCTCGGGGATATTCGCCATCAGGCCATCCTCGTTCGCGCCGCGGTCGACAACCTCCATCTCACTGAAGCGAATCCTCTCCTCATAGCCAGAGGCTGTAGGAATGCCAGACACCATCATGAGCTCCACCAGCTTTGTAGCCTTGAGCGCTAGCTTTGATCGTTTTGTCGCCTCTAGCCGATCTTCAGAAGAGGAGATCTGCTTGTTCGCAAAGTTCTCGAGGAAGACTTGCAGCTTGTCTTGCCAGAAGTCTTTCTCCTTGGCTTGGTTGAGGAAGGGGAAGTTGCGCACGAAGTGTACGAAGATGTAGCGCAGGAGTGGAAGCTCCGAGTCCTCCGGTGGTACTTCTCCCGCTTCTGATCGGAAGGGTGCGCCGAATCGCTGTAACGCTGTGGGGTGTGAGAGTTCTCTAATCTCCCATTGTGTCTGCTGGCTGAGGAGCTCGCGCTTGAGGTAGTGCTCTTGCTTCCCTGTCAGAAGGGAACCAGGTGGAGGGATTGTCATCTTGGAGTTGTACGACATGGAGGACTGCAGCCGCTCGAGTTTCTGGCGCTGTTGAGGATCTTGCGGGTCATAGGAATGAGGTCGTGCGGACTCGTAGGTCGTGGGTGACTGAGACTCGGGAGCGTCTACAAAATCATTCATACTGTCCATCGTACCTGCGCGGTCCAATTTACTCCTGCTAAGTCCGGGGGTGCGGTTCGTGAGTTGTACCTTCCTTGGATCGAAGGCTGAACCATTCGCGAGGCCGCCGTTGGAGCTCATGTTGCCTCACTAGGGCGGAAATAACGATGTCGTGGAAGCAGACGCGCGAGAAGCAAGGAGGACAAGTTCATCCACTACATACAGCCCAGTTCACGAGCTTGAATAATGCGGCCAGACGACGCGTATGTGCAGTTCTGGAGCTGCATGCATGACGTGCGCCACCACTTTCGCCAATTCACTGCCAACTCCGGCCCACGCGATGATCGACCGCCGACGACGAGAATGCGAGGGAAGCGCAGCCAGGCAGCGAATCTATCGACCACTCTCTATGTCCGCGACTGCGCCTACGCCTGCATCAATATGCAAACCAGCACACAGGCGTAATCTGCAAAGATCGACGCTGACAACAGCACCACAAGTGCCCGCCTCGAACGGCCCGCTCGTTCCACCACCGTGGATCATAAAGCTTGGCTCGGCCGTCGGATCAGCCTTACAGTACGATGTGGCCTTGGCTTCTCGCCAAGATCTTCTTTGTATGAAGAAAGTGAAGTCATCGACGTGTCCGGGAGGATCGATGGCACCCCTGCTTGCATTCGCTCAGAGACCACAGAAAGACGCGTCGATGGAAGCGGTATCAGTGACGTGGCAACGCAAGGCCACAAGGTCAATCACTCCCTCAAAATGGAGACAAGAACGGTAACGTCGACCTGGTCAATTCTGCCACGCTCAATATACTTGTTGGCAGGTGTGGAACATGCGGCGCAGACCATATCTTGTCTGGTAGCAGGACCGTGTAGTCGGCAGTGAGTCACGCAGCACGCCATGGTCGCACCAAGTGGATCCGAGAATGCCTCAAGACGCCGGAGCCGATCCGTCGTACTTCACGTTGCGCATTGCCAGCTCCTCTGCCACTTCAACTTTACAGCTGAGTTGGTGCCGATGAAGCTGCAATGAAGATTACAGAGGTCTTCTATCAGCAGCGCAGGGCGAACTTTCGCTTCTGCTTACCACATCGCGTTACTCACACGGATGCGTCCGCCTAGCCCGGGCGTGAAACCCATGCAGGTCCCTCCTCGAGAGATAAGAGCTGATATAGGGCCAAAGACAAGGACTGCGATTGCATGCAATCGGGTAGGACGCTGGGAACTACTTCCGATGCTTCTGGAGCTTGTACGCGAATTGGTGGGTATCGGCACGCCTTTCGACGCTGCCGTACGACCGAAGCAGGCCGATGAGAGCTGCCATGCGAAGCTGTGCAGTGGCCCTGCAGCCACAACGGCCGTGCAATGGGACCTTATCTCGACCACCCAGGTCGATGTCGGAGCTGTATCAGTGGGCTGCAAGGTAAATGATAGTACTCCTTGTTTTCTCATCATCGTCCTTTGCGTCTTTATACATATCCTTCCTACCATTTGAAGTCTCGCAGCTATAGGGATTGGCAGAGCACCGGACAACACATGCGATCCAACTAAGCTCAGAGCTTCAACATGGCCGCCCGTAACAACAGCACGACCTCGAGCGTCGGCGCACAGCAGCGCGACCGCAAACGCAGCGTCGCCGAAGAACCCGTTACCTCTGTCCTCTCCGGCGGCGACGTCCCCGTCCCTCGCGATGGCGAAACTTGGGACGCCGATGAGGAAGTCCTCGCAGCTTTAGGTTACAAACCCGAGTTCAAGCGTGAGTTCACACTCTGGACGACCTTCTGCGTCTCCTTCGCCGTGCTCGGCCTGCTGCCGTCGTTCGCGTCGACCCTGTACTATGGAATGGGGTATGCGGGGACGGCGGGTATGACGTGGGGATGGCTTGTGGCTATGATTGGGATACAGAGTGTGGCTGCTAGTATGGCAGTGCTGTGCAGTAGTATGCCGACATCAGGCGGTCTTTACTATGCAGCGGCTGTGCTCGCTGGCCCTCGCTGGGGACCATTGGCGGCGTGGCTTACGGGCTGGAGCAATTGGTTTGGACAGGTCACCGGAGCGCCGAGCGTGAACTATGGGACTGCAGCCATGATCTTGGCGGCGGCGAGCATTCAGAACCCGGATTACGTACCCAATGACTATCAGGTATGCTGTCCATCGACTTGTGCTACCGGCACACGCTGACCCAAATAGACATTTCTTCTTACGATCTTCATCATGATCATTCACGCCTGCATGGCTTCCTTCCCAACTCGCTGGATCGCCAAAGTCAACAGCGCTGGCTCGACCTTCAACATGATCGCTCTAGTGATTGTGATCATCATCATCCCAGCAGCCTGCGACCGCACAGCCCACGGCCTCTCAAAGTTCAATCCCAGCAGCGCAGTCTGGGGCGATATCTACGAAGGCACCTCCTACCCCGCTGGAGTCTCCGTACTCATGTCCTTCATCTCAGTCATCTGGACAATGAGCGGCTACGACAGCCCCTTCCATCTCGCAGAAGAATGCAGCAACGCCAACATTGCCTCTCCACGCGCTATCTCATGACGTCCGCAACGGGAGGGATCTTTGGCTGGTTCCTCCAGCTAGTAGTAGCTTACACAGTCGTCGACATCGACACAGTCCTCGGCTCCGATCTCGGCCAGCCCTTCGCCGCTTACCTCGTAGACGTCCTGCCCAAGCCCGTAGTCCTCGCAGTGCTCAGCCTAACAATCATAGCCGGCTTCGCCATGGGCCAAGGCTGCATGATCGCCGCGTAAGCCAACCCTCTCATTGCAACCTACCCTTATTCAATGCTAACACAATCCCTCCCAGCTCCCGCGTAACCTTCGCTTACGCCCGCGACGACTGCCTCCCCTTCTCCTTCCTGCTAAAGAAAGTCAACACCCGCACCCGAACGCCCGTAAACGCAGTCTGGTTCAATTGCCTCGTCGGCTGCCTGGTTCTGCTCCTGATCTTCGGCGGCAGCATAGCCATAGGCGCGATATTTTCCATTGGTGCCCTCGCTGCTTTCGTGGCTTTCACGATTCCAATCTTCATCCGCGTCTTCTTCGTCGGGAACAATTTCCGCCCCGGCCCGTGGAATTTGGGACGGTTTAGTATACCCATTGGGGTGGTGGCGAGCGCGTTCGTGGCGTTGATGGTGCCGATCCTTTGCTTGCCAAGCGTGACTGGGAGTGATCTGGACGCGAGCGGTATGAATTGGACGGCTGTGGTTTACGGCGGACCGATGATTCTGGTTATGATTTGGTGGGTTGTGAGTGCGAGGAAGTGGTTCAAGGGGCCAAAGGTCAATGTACAGCATATGATGTTGGGGAATGAGGGGGCTGTGATCGAGGGGAAGGAGGCGGGGAGCGGGAGTGAGGATGGGGAGGCTGTTGTCGTGGATGGGAAGGGGAAAGCGACTTGAGAAATCAAGATGCGACATCTCACGTGCAGATCTCTGGATTTGAAGCATGGCAATGGAACAACGAATGGACAATTTGCTCTCCGTTATGCCGTCTCGTCCCATCTGGTTCTATTTGCGCGTCCGCGCATGTCTTGTCGTCAGTCATGCCTTCGTGAGCGGGCTGTTCCCGTCCTCACCATCGTCAAAGGGTCCCCCAATTACCACATTCTCGAGCCTGGTCTCATGTGCGGCCGGACTCTTGAATTCTTTTCCATATCGTTCATGTATCGCGGCCGATCATGATCTCTGTCCTGCGAGTCTGTGGCCGTTCGGGACACCTGAGCTTCATCGTAGCCTTCTGTCCCACTTTATCTGCTGTCAGCTGGTCGATTACGAGACGAGAGCAGATTTACAGTCCAGCGCGTCCTGGACTATGCACCTCGTCGTTCCAAGGACTTTTAGCACACCTGAGCATCTCAGTAAGTGTACCTGAACCCCTCTCTTCCCTCCAACACCACCTTCCCAGCCCTCTGCCTTCTGTTAGCCACGTAGAAGCCCATGGTAAACAACCCCACAACCCCAAGGATCATCAAATGACTTCCAATCGAGATCCACACCGCTGTCGCATATCTTGGCGCCTCCTTCTGCCTAACGATGTAGCTCCCCGCAATACCTCCAGCGCCATTGAAAGCCGTCACAGTAGCAGCAGTGAAGGCCCTCTTCCACTGTCCCGCCACGTTGTTAGCTTGGTACGCAGATAGTGCCGCCCAATTGGATATGTACGCCCCGGTAGCCAGGTAGACGCCGATGTAGCGTGCTGTGGTGTTGTCGGCAAATCCGAGGAGGCAGAAGCCGAGGATCAAGCAGAGTGAGTTGAAAGCTATGATGGGCCTGCGGGTGTTGTAGCGGTCGCCTACAACAGACGAAAGAAGGACGGGTATGACGGCGTAGTAGTACGGCGGTGCTGAGAGGAGGATCGCTTTGTCGGACGAGAAGCCCATGCCGCTTTGGAGAATTATGGGGAGGAAGTAAGACAGCGAGGTGCTGACCAGGTTGAGCAAGAAGTACAGAAGAGCGAAAGCATAGACCCTGATATCTCCTGCGTGCCGCAAGACAGCTGGCCAGGTGAAAGGCTCCGCTTCGACGTCTTTGCGATCGCGCTGAATACGCGAGACGGCGAGCTTCTGCTCCTCTGGTGTCAGGAAGTGGAAGGACTTGTGAGCGTTCTCAGGGAACTCGACAATCCACCAGTAGGTTGCGCAGCCGATGACACAGGTTATAAGGCCTTGAACCAGAAACATAAACTGCCAGCCCTTCAATCCACCCCGGCCGTTGAGTCTGTTAAGTCCAAAGTTCACAATGCCGCCGGTGGCGAGTATGATGACTTGGCCAGACTGTAGGAAGGCGAAACGGACTTGCTGTTCCTTTCGCGGGTACCAGGCGCTAATCAACACAGTCAAACCCGGATATACGCCACTCATGACCATGCCTAGCAGGACTCGCAGCGCAATCATCTGCTTCCAGGTGGTGACGAAAGCCGTACACATCGTGATCAAGCCGAAAGAGAAGGTGATTATAGGGAACCATACTCTAGGTCCGAAGGTGCGGACTGCGATCGTACTGGGGAGCTGAAACGCTATGCTGGCGATCGTGAAGATGAAGATGCTGATCGAGTAGCGGTTGCCCGTGAGGTCCAAGTCCGTGATCATGGAGGTCACTGAGGCGGAGGAGATCACGCCGCTATCTAAAAGATTGAGAGAACATAGCACCCTTCATTGAAGTGTCAACACTGATCTTTTGCAAGAGGCATGCTGTGCCCGATTGCAAGCCTGACTTACCCGGCGATGGTGCAGAGTCTGAGGTCGACCTTCAATCGCAATCGTCGCTCCAGAGCCTTGTCATCGTCACTCAGGTCGTCGCGGCGGTCGTCGTCCTCGTCGATGGATCCATTAGGTACCTCCGTGTGGCCATTGGCAAGTCCCTTCGTCGGCGAGGGTGGTGACGACGGTACGAGAGGTTCCGAGTATGAGTCGTCTGCCATGATGGATCGTGAAGGTCGCTGAACTGGAGAGAGGTGGCATCAATAGCCTCAATGAAGTCTTCACATAGTGTATGAGACGTCAGTCAAAGAATTAATCGTTCTTGCCGTATCGAGGTTCCGACTATGAGTGGGGCAGAACTCTCGCAAGACAGGACAAGGTGCATCCATCCGAATCACGACATAATACTAGTACGATGTCGCATCGGGATGTCTCAAGGCACGCGAGGTTCTGATGATTCTGATATATGGCTCGATCGGCTACAATCTAGCTACATTCTTCACATGCCTGAGCACAGCCATTATCTACATACTCTCCGACATGCATTCGTCGAGTCGTCGTCTCACATCGTCCGTCATCCAAAGCCATGTACAATGCAGCCATAAACAGTCATAAAGTCCATAAGATCATGCCATCCTAAACATCAAGTCATAAGTATGCCGTCCCCTTCGTCGTTTTCATGCTGGGTATCGCTCGATCGCTCGTCTTCATGTAGGTTCCCTTCCTCCGTGCATGCATGTCATCTCTCGTCGTTCCAATTCGTAGATAAAGGAAATAAGTATGTTATAGCCGAAAACGTTATTCGTTCAGGTCGAGGCCGGGTCACAACCCGACCTTGTGCCCCGTCTCTCGATCCCGTCTCTCCTTCTGCCCCACCATCTCGCGGAATTGTCTCACGACATCGGCGGGGATTTGATCGAAGAGCAGACTCCGCGTCCAGACTTCTGCTTGACTGCCATCAGCGTTCGTGGGTTGCGTCAGCGCGTCAGCCAGCGTCCGCCGTTGTGTCGGTGGCTGATGATCTGGCAGATCGTACTCCGAGTCCTCGCCCGAGAGCGCAGCGTACTGTGCTGGCGTCAGCGCGAACGCTGCGTCGAATTGTTGCTGCTTCGATGGTGCAGTCAGCTGGTGCTGGAGTGTATCCAGCCGACTTGTAGGATGATGTGAAGGGAACGGCTCATGATGTTGAGGATGCGATGGTGCGCCTGGGTGCTCTCGTGCGGAGGGTACGGCAGCTGCATTGGCTTCCTGAAGCAGGTTGTTCAGCACCGCAGGCGCGGCAGCGCGAACCTCCGAGGTGATCGGAAGATCCGAAGTAGATGTCGTGGCGGGTCTGGAAGCGACAAAGGCGCCACAGAGCAGGAGCATGAAGAGCAGGCCGGACGCGAGGGGCTGCTGAGCATCGTCCGCTGTCGTCTTCGGCAAAGGCACGATCGTACTCGATGAAGCCTTTTTCTCGACCACAGGATGTGACTTGACCTGCTGTTCCATCGACGCAGTATGGTGATCGAAGCCAAAGTCCGAGTTGCTCCCGTGCAGATCATTAAATCCACCGAAGTCCCAATCATGCTGCCCAATACTCATTGCCTCCATTTCAGCGTTGAAATCCGTGAACCCAGTACTGCTTGGTGCAGTGGACATCATCGGGGCAGGTCCAGCCTCGATCTGCTCGGTAAGCGCCATCAGGCGTCTTCGCAGACTCGACGTCTCCTCATTATGCCTCATTTCCATATCCCTCTTCTCTAGGTGCATACTGTCGATGATATGATCCGCTTCCTGTCTGCGGTGGATCAGGATTTGACGGTCGTGAAGGAGCTGGTCACGCTCGACGCTGAGGTCTGCGACTTGCTGCTCGAGCATTTGCATCGTATTGGAGTAGCTCTTCTCGCGACCTTCGAGGTCTTCGGTGTGCTTCTTCTTGCGTTGTCGTGATGCGAGGCTATGGCGAGGTCAGTTTCTGCGTTCGAGGATATGGCAGGCAAGCAGACATACGCAGCCTCCCGATTCCTCAACAGCCTCTTTTGCTGCTTCAACTCCTTGAGCATATCCTCGTCCTTGGTCTTCTCGATGAGATCATCAATAGTATGAATGTTCCGCTCCTGCGGAATGTCAATCCGGCCATTCTTCTTGCGAATGCCGTCTCGTCGTTGAAAGTCGACCATAGTTCTCGGCGGACTGTTAGGTCGCATTCGCTTCAGCACAGGCCGGGCATCCCTTTCCTGCTGGGCCATACCCATCCAGTCCTGATGTGAGTGCGGCGACATCGGCGTCTGGACTTGCGGTGCCGGGATGAAGTTCGGCTCCGGTGGTGGAGGGCCGCTGAACATTGGCTGTGCTGGCGGTGGAGCATGGTAGCTAGCATGTGCGCTTCCACTTCGGTGCATGAACGGCGCGCCCTCAACAACTTGAGGTTGCGGCACGCTCTCATACCCAGGCGCAGGTGTAGCATGTCCACTGCCATGCGGCCCCGACCACGGGCCATGATGAGGTTGCTGCTGCGAGTAGACAGGCACATGCGACACACTATGGTGTCTCACGAAGCCACTCGCATCCTCATGATACGGGCCCACGAATCCAGCAGGCGAAGTTTGCTCTACCACAGGCAGCCCGCCATGATATGTCGGATCCCAAGTATGCGGGTCTGCAGGTGACAGCACACCAGATGAGGTGGCGAAAGAGTCTTTCCGGTACTGATGCATTGGACCTTGCA